>NW_006499435.1:2021796-2046228 GCF_000471905.2 Amborella trichopoda
GAGTGGCAATAGACTCAGACTTGACCCAGGACCCGAGTGATAGATCTGATCCGGGTTTGGATATGGGTTACATCCCTTTTTACATTCTCGGTAAAGGCTTGAAATTAGCGGTGGCAATAGACTCGAACTCGACCCGGGACCCGAGTGATAGATCTGATCCGGGTCCGGATATGGGTGGGGACTAGCATTGGGTTATGGTCCTTTTTACATTCTCGGTAAAAGTTTGAAATTAGCAATGGCAATAGACTCGGACTTGACCCGGGACCCGAGAGGCAATAGACTCGGACTTGACCCGGGACCCGAGTGATAGATCTGATCCGGGTCTGGATATGGGTTACAACCCTTTTTACATTCTCGGTAAAGGCTTGAAATTAGCGGTGGCAATAGACTCGGACTCGACCCGGGACCCGAGTGATAGATCTGATCCGGGTCCAGATATGTGTTCAAAATTGGACCTTGCAGGTTAGGTATGGGTCCAAATCTTCGATATGAACATTATTTGGGTCCGGGTTTCGGGTCAGGCCTGTATCATTTTTTCGGATCCGATTCCTGGTTAGGCGGGACTTGACCGTACCCGACCCGTTGCTACCCCTACTTGAAATCAATTTTTTTTCTCGTATCGTATTCATAGTTGTAGAGTCAAGATAATCTATTTGTAACATTTCCAACAGCAAAACTACATTTCTAGTTAGAATTTGAGATTTCGGTCACCTGCAAAATACTTTACCATATGTTTATTATAAAAAGAGAGTGAAGATCCCTACTTAAAAAATTATTAAGGAGAGAGAATACATCTTATGTAAATGATAAAAGACAGTGGATCTGTGCTTTACCACTCTAGGAGAAAACAGATAGGGCCTCCTTCTAGAGAGAGAGAGGGAGCACTCAGATCTCCTTGAACACAATACTCAATGCTGGATCCCCAAGAGCGAGCCAGTTCCTCCCATTCACGTTATAAACACCCAAATTCCCACAAATGACCTTACAAAAGCTACAAACCCCAGGGCAAAACACCAATTTGTACCTCCCATTATCAACCCCTTCACTTTCTCTCTCTACCTTAAACCAGTTACTCACGGTCGACGAACCGGGATTCCCGGTCACGCCACCAGTCGTCACGAATCGTTTGTCGGTTGCCTCGTCTAAGCCGCCGAGCCTCCAAACGGTTGACTGGACACAAATTGTGACAGCTTGAAATCAATCGGATGTTTTGATCAGCTGAGAGCCGTATAACCTTATCACTGGCTCCAGCTGGTGAAAAGATGATCGGTAAACCGGGAGAGACACGGGTGCTTACGGCCACATTAAAGGGGCAAGAACCGTTGCGGCCCTCGAGGATCAAACCGCTACCTATCTTCTGATTGGGAGCCGGTAGTATGTAGTACTGGCTACTGGTTCGGAGAGGGCGGCCGTCTAGGTCCCATACAAAATCCGTTCCAGCCTGAGCGATTGGTGGCATTTGCGTGATCAATATTCCCACGAGGAAAGAAAGGACATGGTTTATTCGCCGCATTCTGACTCGAAAAGTTTCAAGTTCAAGATTAAGTAAATCTAGACTTCGAAACAATGTTTAAAAAATTGCCGAACCAACTAATTCCCGGTAGAAAAGAGGAAAAATGCTTAAGATTCATAGAGGGCGGAGTACCATTTTATAGGCTTGGGAGCCTCTCTCGAGAGGGACGCATGGCATGATCTAAAGGCTCATTGCGGTCCACGTGGTACCATTAGATTGGTCCAAATTGGCGATCTGAAAGTAATAGAGAAATAAATTTTTTTTTTTGAAAAGCAAAATAGTATAAGGGTAATAACTCTGACTCACTTATTAATGAACTAGTGCCCCTTTTCATCATGTAATTGAATATGGAGTTAATGTCATTGAATATGGAGTTATGGACCGGGGATAAGTAACATGAACTCATGTTACTCAAAAGTCAAAGATATATCGTTGTGTTTCTTCTCTTGTTAGGTTAAGGTAAGACAGCAAAAACGTTCATCTCTGGGTTTGCAATTAGTCTCAGCCGTCAGATTTAAAACATAGTGACTACAAATGTATCACAAAATTGAACAATGGTTTTTTTGAATTTTGAGCTTTACGATCAATAGCACACCCCAATTATCTAAATTTGCGACTAAAAGTTGAGGATGATCATTGACGATGTACCGAAGGTAAGAGCTCTTGTCCTTACTTTTCCTTTCAACCAGTGTTCGAAAGAGCGACTCGGGCCTACTAATCTACCATGGCCCGAGCCAATTAGTTGGGCTGACTTCGACTTATTGGGCCCGATTAGTGCCGAGTTGTGTAATATTAAAAAATAAGGGTAAAGAATCCCGAATAAATTATAAGAAATTTGTAAAAATGTTAAAATTTTATGTTTTTTTATAGAGTAATGATTTTATGAGACCCTCCCACACCCATGTGTGTAGGACGTCAAAGGAGTACCATTTAATTTTGTACAAATCTCTAGAAAAGTTATCTTATAGACGTGGGACTTGACTTTTGTAGAGATTTGTACCAAATTTAATGGTGATCTTTTGGAGTCTTGCAAACATGGATAAGGGAGGGTCTCACAATGTCATTTCTTTTTTTTATATTGTCACATAAAAGAAGTGAAATAAAAAAATATTATAAGCTAGTTGGGTTTGGGCAAAATTTTTAAGCAACTAAAAATACGAGATGCTTCGTATATACCCAAATATTATTAAGAAGGTATTTTTTTTTTTTTCTTTGTATATACTAAAAAATTATCAAAAAGGTCGGTCAATAGGCTTCTTTTTTTTTTTCCTTTTTTTCTTTTTTCGGGGCATTGCCCTACTAAAGAAATAACAAAAAACATAATTAGAATGTGGTAAATCCTTGGACGGAGGGACAATTTTGAAAAAAAACCGTATGTTAGACCGACTTTCTTGGTAATTTTCGAGTATATTCGGAGCTTCTCGTATTTTCGTATTTCTTTTAGAGGCTGTATATAATTTTCTCAATAAACAATTTTAGAGTTTTTGGCGGCAGAACTATATTTTCCGATAGGATTTTGAAATGGAACTTTTCATTTATATGCCTAAGCCTCAGCACGAATGGAAATTCAATTTAAATGCGCCAAACCTTTCAGAATCTTCACTTCATTGCTAATAGAGAATACGTCACGGAAACATACTACAAGAAAGACTGCTTGTAAGGCTTGAAATCCGTGTTTTTTCTTTCTTGTATGGTCATTGTAGAGTTAAGATAATCGATTTATAAGATTTCCAACACCAAGACTACATTTTCCAGTTAGATTTTGAGATTTCAATCACCTGAAAAATACTTTGCCATGTATTTATTATAAAAAGAGAGCGAAGATCCCTTATATATGACATCCTTTAAGAGAGAGAATACATCTTATTTATGTAAACATACAAGGAGAGTGGATCTGGGCTTTAACAGCATGGGAGAAAAGACTTAGGGGCGGCGTCCTTGTATAAAGAGAGAGGGAGCAGTCAGACCTTCTTGAAGACCAGACTTAATGCTGGATCCACTTGAGCCAACCACTTGTTCCCATTCTCCTCATAAACCCCTAAATTCCCACAATTGATCCTGCAAATGTCACAAACCCCAGGGCAAAACACCAACTTGTACCTCCCATTATTAACAACCTCGCTTTCTCTCTCTACCGTGAACCAGTTACTCACGGTCGCTCGACCGGGATTCCCGGTCACGCCACCGGTTATCACGAATTGTATGCCGGTCACCTGGTCAAAGTTACTACGTCTCCAAACCGTTGACTGGATGCATATTGTGATGGCCTCAAATTGGATATTTTGGTCAACTGAGAGCCGTACCACTTTATCACCGGCGTTAACGGGTGAAAAGGTGACTGGTAAACCGGTAGAGATACCGGTACTTAGCGCCACATTAAGGGGGCAGGAACCGTTGCGAGTAGCTACAGTCAAACCGCTGGTTATCTTTTGATTCAGAACCGGTAGTATGTAGTACTGGCTATCGGTTCTAAGAGGGTGGCCGTCGAGGTCCAGTACAAAATCCGTTGCCGCTTGAGCAATCGGTGGTGATTGTGTGATCAATACAGCCATGAAGAAAGAAAGGACATGGTTTATTCGCCACATTTTGACTCCAAACTATTGCGATTTCGAGTTTAAGATGCTTAAATCTAAATTTTGAAACAACGATTAAAAAATCGCCGAATCGAATGACAGAATGGCTTTAAGATCCATGACGCCGGAGGATCAATTTATAAGCTTGGTATCTTATGGCTCATTAGGGTCCACGTGGCATCATTACATTGGTCCAAATTAACCGCGTTTGGATCTGAAATGTAGTACAGGATAAGATAATAACAATGACTCGGTATTGATGAAAACGAAGTGCGATCTTTTTATCAGGTAAAAGAATCTGGAGTTATGGAGCATAGACAAGCAACATAGAGTTTTGGAGTCTCACGTTACTCCAAAGTCAAAGATATATGCTGGGTTTCTTCTGTTTTTACGTGAAAGCAAAACAGCAAAACAGTGCGGTTGAAGTTAGTGGGTATTAACGTGTCCCAAAATTGAAGAATTTTTTTTGAATTTTGAGAAGGGAAAAGTTTATATAGAGCCAAGGCTCGAAACAATCAAATTAAAAGCCTATACCAAAAATTTAACTAGAAGAGTTTGTTTTGATATCCAAATATCCTCAAATTGATTATCTCGACATCAAGATGCATGGACATGAAAAAAACATAGATTTTAAGTTTTGAAAATAGTGTATTTTGTAACGCGTTTTTAAACCGTCGATTTTCAAGATTTTCAAGTTTTCATAGATCTGTCGATCTACAATATTTTTGAAGCTTTAAAATTTATAAATAAAGATGAAAATATATTTTAAGGGTATCACAAATATTTCCAGTATTGAAACTATAGTTCTCAATACTATTAGAAGGAAGGCTCTAATTTGATTGTTTAGAGCCTAGGCTCTATCCAAATGGCACCTTTTTGAGAATTATGATCAATAGCACACCATAATTATATGCCCCGGGTTTTAAAACTTGCCGAGTCGAGCCGGACTCACCCGGTTCGACTCGGGAATCATCTGCTACCGAGCCAGTTCCACAAAAAAATCGGTTCCACAAAAAAATCGGGAATTACCCATGTCCAGAGAGAACCGAGGCGATTCCTAATAATGAATCGTGAGTCTCACGAGAGCAACACGAGGCACCTAAAAATCCTCGAGAACCGGGGCGATTCCCAATAGTGAATCGTGAGTCTCACGAGAGCAACACGTGGGACCTAAAAATCTTCCACACGTGGTAACTCACCTCACATGTCTGCCGCTTCGCTTTTCTACACACGCAGTTGAATATGTACTACACAGGACTTTATAGAGAACAAAGCGATGCTCATCCCTCGATGTGGGATAATTCCCACAAAAAATAATTTAACCAAGACAATTAAATATATATTATTATAGAAGCTAATAAATCACATTAGGCGACGTGGCGGTGTTGGTTGCCAACCTTCAATTTTCAGCGGACGTCTAGAGTTCGAACCCTGCCCGTCGTTGTTTATTTTTGTTCTCAAAAAAATAAACAAAGGTAGAAAATACTGTTGTAAAAAAATAAAAAATAATAAAAAATAAAAGGATTTGCAAGATAAAGATAAAAAATATAATACAACATTTTTTTTATTTTTCTTGTAAAAAAAATACAAGGTAATATTACAAGTATTTCTTGCCAAAAAATAAAAATAAAGGCATAAATTTTTTTTTTGACGACAAAAATAAACAAAGGCAAAAAATACTGTTGTAAAAAAATAGAAAAAATAAAAAATATAAGGCTTTTCAAGATAAAGATAAAAAATATAATACAACACTTTTTTATTTTTCTTGTAAAAAAAATACAAGGTAATATAACACATATTTATTGCAAAAAAATAAAATGTACTTTAGTAGCATCATTTTTTTATTTTTCTTGTAAAAAAAAAAAAGTAATACAACAAGCAAAAAAAATGTAGTACAACATCTTCTTCTTTTGTCAAAAAAAAGAAAAAGATAATCAACAAGTATCATATTTTTCTTGTAAAAAAAAAAAAAGATAGCACAATAAGTATTTCTTGTCAAAAAAATAAAAGGTATTTCTTAATACTACCTAGGAATAAATGGTCTAATTATATTTTTTATTTTTATAACATGATGGTCTTTAATATAAATTTAATAATATTAATTTAAAGATAGGATTCATACAATGAGGCCATTTGAAAGTTCTCTATTTCTACTAACAATCTCTTCCACTAATTTATTCTAGAAACCTAAAAAATTAAAGAAAATTGGTACGCATTCTAATAATTTCTACATTGATAACCAAATCTTTTATTTTATTTATTAATTTTTGTATTATAAATCATGTAGTGTACTATTTTTCTTACAATTGTCAATAATACATTTTAAATTAGATGATATCATAAAATATTTTGGATTTGTTATTATTTAGATAATAAAATAATTATAAAATATTGTTGGTATATAATATTATAGTTAGTTAGGTTCTAATAATTTGGGTTTTTTTAGCGGATTAGGGTTTCTCGCCAATTCGAGATTTTAGTGGCCAAATTTTCATCGATTTAGCAACTCTTTACGGTAGTCCATATATGATTATATACTTAATCCATGATAATTCTATGATTCCTTTTATGTGATGTAAATTTAATGGTCAACATAAGTTCCTACAGGGAAAGAACATCTCAATATTCATAAATTGATGAAGACAATGAAAGTTAATAATGTAGTACCCCTATTTCTTATTGGATTCCTAAAAAAAAATATTTATAATGAATTTTAATAATTTTTTTGAATTTTTTTAAGGCTTAATCCGAGTGATTCGACCTAATTCCCGACCCGGATCGCCTATTCGCCGATCCCGATCGGTTTTTGGGATGCCCGATCCGGGTCACCGATCTGTTTTTTAAACCACTCATGTGGCCTAAGATTTTGAAAACAAAATAAAGCCTTACTATCACATCCCCATCTGAAAAGAGCCTTATCTCCAATCCCCATGCGGAAAGCATTTTCGGCTACATAAATGTGTATAACGGCTTTAAAATCAATTTCCAACACCAGCAATGAAATTCGGAACTAAAAAAATGTATAGAACTTTTGGATCTATGAACACTTGTTTTTAGAGAAAAATAGATGGTCTAGATAATTTGTTATCATATACACTATTTTTAGAGCTTAAAATCCTATTTCTTTTCACAATTGTAATGTTCAAGCCGAGATTATCGATTTAGAGGCTTTCTAATGCTTGAATTGCAATTTTCGATAAGTTATGCTGTGAGCCTTTACTCATTTTGATAGTACTGAAGCCTTATCAAACCATTTTCCATTATGGAATTTTAGGTCTAATGGTTGAGGACGATCATTGACCATGTACTAAAGGTAAGAGGTGTTATCCTTGCTCTTCCTTTTAGGACACGGCCTCTATGCGGCCAGCCCGCATATTGTATGAATGCAGGCTTGGCAATAAATATATTTTTAAACATAAGTTGATCCAAATTTATGGAGAATATATAATCGTCAACATGGTGATCATGAATATGAAAAATATAATTATTTGAAAACTAGATATAATAATTATATCCATTAGGTATACTTGTTTTTAGATGGACCACCTATTTACATCCATCTTTAAGATGGATAGTTTATACCTCTGGACCGCATATTGTAGAAATGCGGTCCAGCCCACATGAAACAGTTTTCCTTCCTTTTAATCTTGGAAGCTTTGAGAATATTAGGATTATATATAAAGTGTAATTAGATCCCACCTCAAAAATTCTACTAGAAGTTGTTTTGATGCCCGAATATCCTCAAATTGATCATCTCGACATCAATATGCATGGACATGAGAAAAAAAATTTGATTTCAAGTTTTGAAAATAGTGCATCTTGTAACACATTTTTGGACAGTCAATTTTCAAGAGTTTCATAGATCTGCTCGATCTACATTATTTTTAAAGCTTTAAATTTTCTAATTAAAGATGCAAATATATTTTAAGGCTGTCACAAAGTTTTTCAGTATTGATACGACATTTCTCAACAGTATTTGAAGGTGTCCTTTACTTTGATTGTTTAGAGCATCTTCTCTATACAAACTCCGTAACGGTTTTGCCTAAAAACAGCCATCGACCTATGGGAGCTGTGGCGGTCGCCTCATATTTTTTGCATCAAATTTGCGTAAAAAAAATACCCGTCATGGACTTGCCATGTCCGTGACGGTCTTTAATCCACGCCGTCCGAAAAAATCGGACGGCGCCGAGCCTATGGATGAAAATACTATTTATTGTTACCTATAGGCGTTTTGTAGTCTCTTCCATATATATATACTTTATTAAAAAGAGGTTATATTAAGGTGCTAATACTATGGAGTAATTTATCATGATACTTAACAAAATTTAGACACCTATATACATTTGTTTTCTATATGGAGTTTTTTTTAGTAAGGGCATTTTTAGTCATTAATAGGAGTGTGACGTCATCTAATTATCATACGACAAAAAAGAATCTTATTAAAAAATACTCTATATACAAAACAAGGATATAAGAGTGTTATAATGATAAATTACTCCATAACGTGAACACTCTACCTATATGAACCATTACACAAGTTTGATTGAGCTAATAAAGAGATTACAGGAAAAAAAAAAGGACAGAGAGAAGGAAAGCTCTAACCAAAGTCGGCTGATTAGCTAAACAATCTATCTGTATTGAATTCTCTAACAATGTGGACGAAACAGACTTCTCCCTCGCAAGGGATAAAAGGATGTCTTGTTACGACTTTTCTATACCCATGGTTTCTTACAACGTTGGGAAGCCTGGATTTGTCTTTAAAACCGATGCTATATTCACACCATCTCCATGGTCGCTTCAATTGATAACTTTCCCCCATGTTCACAATGCATGTCTTGAATGTATAAAAACCCTCTATTTACATGATCTCTATATTTGACTTTTTCTTTGATTTTTTTTTTCATTAGAATAATTGTTTCATGCGGACGGGAACGCATTGGTACAATATGCATTCCAGAGGTACAAAGCACCCATCTTAAAGATGGATGTAAATAGGTGGTCCATCCGAAAATAATTGTAATTAACGGTCCAAATGTTTTTTAATATAAGTATTATTTCCAGTTTTAAAATTTTATTTATTTTTTCATATTCATGATCTCCATGTTAAAAATTATATGTTTCTAAAAATGAGAATTAAATTATTTTTTAAAAATATATGTATCGCCAAGCCCTCATTTATAAATGTATGCTTATTGCTCTCCTTTGCATTTTAGGGATAAATAAACTCAAGGTGCAGCACGTGTTCACATCAAAAGTTGGTACTTAGGCCAGCGAGGGAACACGTACTCCACACGTGTTTTGAGTATAAGATCTACATATGATACGATGCATTCATAGATTTTATATAGTAAATGAGCTAATTTTAGCAATTCTTGTTGATAATTCAGGAATTTTATATAAGTTTATTTGGTATAAAATATGTCTTGTATTTTTTAATAGGGATGGTATAATATGAGACCAAAATTATAAATACAAAATTTTATATATTAGATCACATGATTCACGAAATGATTTGATAACGAAGACTTGATATAATCTAACTTCCATAATGATAAGAATTCTCATAAGTTTCCTAATTATTGTATGACTCTGAAACCTTATATGATTACAAATGACGATCTTTCAATAATGACGAAACTTTTACCAAATTATATTTATTGTCTTATTAACTGCTCATACCTGATTATATTGATTTTCATACGCCTATTAAAATAAAATATATTGATTTTCATTCTCCTATCAAAATAAGGTTTTATTTACACATAGACTTATGTCTAATTTGATTTTATACCAATTAATATATTTTAGTAATTAAGGCAGATGCGTGCATGTGGATACGCATGGAAGTGTGTATCGAGAGAGAGAAATTCTTTTGAGAGTATACTACTGTCAAAAAAGATAATTCACCTACTGGTATGGATTCACATAAAGAGAAGGCAAATATGGGTAAAGTGGGAGATTGAAAAGGAACCTAGGTTCCCAGATGTGCACTTTTTTAGAGAGAAAATTAGGCAAATATCGCACAATTTATTTTATTTATTTAAAATTGGCTTTAAATTTTTGTCGTTATTACATGCATTACCTTTTTTTTTCCTCTAAATGACTGCATTTGATCTTCGAGATCAAAGATTATATATTCTCTGAATTTGGTCATTTTTTAAATTTTTAGATATTCAAAATCTATGAACAAGAAATTTAAGTTTTCCCATTTTTGGACATTAAAAATCCAAAATTTCTGATTTTGAATAATCTAAAATGTTTGGAAATCCATCACAGTAACAACTTTTTGGATCTTAAACAAATTCTTTTGGATTTATTTATTGTTTAATTTTTGTGTACTAATAATATGAAAAATCTGATATTTAGGTTTTACATACTTTCATGTACTGAGAATCCAAAACATTCTGATTTTGACTATCCAAAATATTGCCATGTGACATACAACAACTTTTTCAATTTTTAAAATCCAAAATTCATTTACCAGGAAATTCATATAATTACAAAACATTTAGTAAATTTCAGGCCTTCAAGATCGTAAATTTTAGCTTTTTGGATTTTGAATCTCTAAAAATTTTAAAAATAAATATTTTCACATAATATTTAATTCCGTGTGTTCAAGATCAGAAATATGTGCATTTTAATGATTTTAATTTTTTTTGTGTGAAAATAGGTATAAATATAACAACAAGAAAAGAAATATGTCTCGTTGTAAAAAAGAATGTATTTCCTATTTATATTACACACTTATTTATCAAGTTTGATTTCAATTTCCATAAAACAAAAAAAAAAGTACACCAAAGGGCATTAACTCAAGGAACCATATAATTGAGATAACATAAAAGTAATGATCTTATAAGACCCTGCCACACCTAAGTATGTGACCCCAATAGATCACCACATATTTATATTCAACTCTGAATAGATTTGAATCCTTTCCCCTCTTTCTTAAAAAAAGTAGTTCTTTTTAAGTAACTCTTTTTCTATCGTACTCTCTACCCCTCTTTACTCATTATTTTTTAACAACTCTCTCTCTCCCTCCCTTTTTACTCTCTCACATATCTCTATTCTCCCTACCGATCTCTTCTTCCCCAGGGTCTTTATCCCTTCTCTTTTCTTCCGGCTCTCTCTTCTTCTGATAACCCATCAAACCCGCTAAAAAAAAAACCCAAAATCGGTCACAAAGCAAAGCGAATAATGCGTATTTTGAGTAAGAAACATAAAACATCAAAATCAAAATCAGGTATATAAAAATGTGGGCTTCTTGATAAATTTATTTTCCTGGAGTAATTTCATGAGAGATAAGAAGTCGACTTTTTTTTTATAATAATATATATTATTATATATAGGGCCTTCACGTGAGCTCACGTGGGCTCAGTCGGAATTGCATTTTCTTTTCAATGAGAAACTTTTGGCTACGTGCATTCGACAAACTTTTGGTAATATAAATAAAGTTTTTATATTTATAAATAAAGTTTTTATATTTATCACATGGTCTATGATGTGAAATGGATGTTAAAGAGCGAAGAAAACCAAATCGATTTTCTATTAATCCACATGTGGTAGTTCAGAGGTCAAATAAAATACCATTATAAAATTTATTTATCAAAAAATATAGCGATACTATTCTCACGTGTTTCTAAACGGAACTCGCGCTTTATAAGTATTATAGATTATAGATATATATAAATTGGTGTGGTTTGTAGAGCAATGATCTAATGCGGCGGTTGTATCATAGTATAATGCAATAATACTTCTAGAAAATCATGTTTATGGTATTTATATGATCTCAAATTTTGCACACACACTCTCTTCATTTCAATAATAAATCCCAAAAAAAAAAAAAAAAAATTCAATCTGAATCCTATGTATGGTTAAAATGAATCCCCTCCAAAAATTAATCTAGACCATTCATTTTATGAATTTCAAGATCTTAGCCTTTATAAACTCAAAATCGTTTTTTTCTTTTTTAACATTGTTCATTTAATGATAATAAAGCCATCCAAGAAAATTGGAAATAAAAAAATTCTTATAAGGCCTAGATTTAAGAATCTCACCAAAATGAACGGCATATGTTTATTCGATTAAAAAAATACTTTCTAAGTTGTGTTTTCAAATTTTTATTTTTTCTGATTGTTCATTAGAATGAAAAGAATGTATATTTCAAAATTTATATCAAATTGCCATAAGATGTTTTTTTAAGATTGTTGCATCATATTACTATGTAATGGTTGCATGAAATCATTGCCCGTGGTTTCTATAAGGCTGAGGCTCTAAACAATCAAAGTAAGGCACACCTTCAAATGGTGTTGAAAGACGTCGTTTTAGCACCAAAAATCTTCATGATGGATTGAAAATTTAATTTCATCTCCAATTGTGAAATTTCTAGCTTAAAAAATAATATATATCACAAAGATCTATGAACACTTGAAAGACTTAAAAATTGATGATCTAGATAATGGATTACAAGAAGCACTATTTTTAAGAATTTAAATCTATTTTCTTTTATGTCAATGTATCACAAGGTCAAGATAATCAAATTTGAGAGGTTTTCAACATCAAAACAACTTATTCTATCCGTTTTTTGAGGTGTGCCTTGATTTGATTATTTAGGGCCTCAACCTTATATAAACTTTTTCCCTTGATTAGGATGGCAATGCAAATAGTGTTCAATGGAGCTCAACTCTGTTGTTTTTTTACTAGCCCAAATTTCACTTCAAATGTAAAAAATAGGAATGATTTTCATAATAACCTTAATTTTCATTCGATAATCAACACAATTAGGCTTTTAAAAATGGGTTATGTTAGAGTGTTCATACTATGAAGTATTCATACTATGAAGTAATTTATCATTGTACTCAACAAAATTTAGACACGTTTATTCCCTTGTTTTATACATTGACCAATTTTTTAATAAAGGTATTTTGTGTCATTAGGAGTGGTGTGATGTCATCCACATGGGGTGTGACATCACCCACATAGAGCACACTAGTGGTATTTAATGCTCCATGTAGGTGATGTCACACTCTATGTAAATAACTATCACGACCCCACTCCCGACCACCTTGCGGCACGCGACAGAGGGTGGCCGAGCGGGGGTTCGTGATCCCGATGTAGCATGTGACTCAATATTATTTCGGTAATCAAAGCAAATCATGGAAAGATAAATACATCAATAATTCTAAATACAGGGGCAAATTTATTAATTTGAAGCTCCATAGATTAACAAAAGGGCTTTACATAACATTCTTCCAAAAATATTACATTTGAGTCTAGGGCATCAGGGCCCAAAATTTCAGTTTCATGAAATAAACAAAATCCAGGGCTAGACTTCCTAACCACATACAAGATGTTGATCCCGCCTCCAAAGTCTGGCTTCAACTTCCTTCAGGAATTCCCGCAGTTCTTGACATGTTGTTATCAATCGACAAGGAGGGGAGGGAGAAATAGGATGAGCTGTATAGCCCAGTAACTAGGTCTAAGCACTATGCATCAATAATGAGCCTACTCATGAATCATAAACAAATACGGAGTTTCAGTGTAGCAGTTACGAAAATCAGCAATCAGGTCAGTGCATTAATGATAAGCATTCTATCCATATAGCAGTTATCATTCAATCGATTCAATCATTGGCATTCACAATCATTATTCAATCATTACTCACTCACTCCCTAGCTCACCTACTCCTGCAGTAGAGGCCCTATCTATCAGGCTAAGCCAATCCCATTTGCTTAAGACCTCTACTATCTCCCAAGAGAGAGGTTAATGACAAATGGGGAAGTCCATTTCATAATACCCTCTTACTCACACACACGGCCCCCAACGCGCTTTGGGGTTCAATAAGTACTTACCTTGCAAGACATCAGTCACTAGTCTTATCTCAGTAAATCTCGGGGGGTGCTTCTCTCCCATTTCACTTTCCTTTAACTGCATCCTATCATTCAACAAGTTAGGGGATATAGCTAGCATCACTTTCTCAATATAGCAATCCTCACTATCGATGGGTACCCCATCGCTCAGCGAGCGGTACTAGTGAAACAATATCCACTACCGATGGATGCCCCATCGCGTAGCAATCGGTATCAATAAACCAATGGTCAGTATCATAGTATTCATAAAACATTATAACATTTATCATGAAGCATCCATTGCATGAGCTTTCACATGGCATTTATGCTCAGACGTCATCAGTAGCAATTCGACATTTATCGTGTAACATTCATCATAGAATAATCACATTAGCTTTGCACTTATCCATTTATCACATAGCACATCGTTGCGTAGCACCATCCACAAAACACTACGGCATTCACATGAAAATAATCACATAATACTCACATTTATCACTTATCAAAGATGTTTCCTAGCTACTTGAACAGCTAAATGAGTAATTCCAAGGAAGTTGGCAGAAGACAAGCATAACACTACTTCTGTGAAGTGCAACAGTGACATACCCCTCTTCTCGGGGGCATAATTCCTAATATAAGGAGAATTTCGAAATACTTTAAACATGCAACATTAAGTTCATGCCCAGGGCTTTAAAATGGCGGTGATTTGAAAGAATTTGAATGATTTTTGACAGGTCAAAAGCTTGGTTCCAAAACGATTGAAAGTTGCTGGAAATTTCCTGCAATAGTGGGCAGTGATGTACCCACACATTTTGGGGCATAACTCTCAATTTAAGGGAAATTTCGAAATTATCAAAGCATACAACCTTAAGCTTATTCACAAATCTTTCAAATGGTTGTAGTTTGATGATGTTTGGACACCGTTTGATAGACCAGAAGTGTGGCACAAAAGAGTCACAATTGCTGAAAAATCCCTTTATCCCATGTTTTAACATGTTATCTGAATGATACACACCATTTCGCTAGCCAAAATAAAGCCTAGCACAAGCCTTATTCATGTCAAGAAAATTAAGTAAGTTTTAAAGGGAACTACTCTATAAATTTATCAAGCTCATTACTAAATGCTCAATCACCCATTCAAGCCCCTTTTAATTTGTTTATTTTCATACATCTCATTCTATCATCTTGCTTTTCATATCAACTTAAACTTAAATCCTATGAAATGAAATGATGCACGACACTAAACCCACTTACTTGTTCCTCACAATGTTTTCAACCCCATTCACTTCCTTCTCAGGCTTCACGAGGGGCTCCCTTTCACTAGTGGCAGTAAGCTCCTTGGAGAAAGAGAGATGAAAAATGAGGGAAAACGGTATTGGCAAGGGGAGGAGAGGGACTTATGTACTCGTAGTAGTTGGCTGACGTCACTGTGCGTGGTGCTAACAGGTACGGTGCAGTGCTGACACGTACGATGACTGTATACTTGACCAAGACACTCACGGCACTACCCTCAGATCACGCACGGCGTTGCTCATTTATTGCCTTCACATGCATCGATGTTCATTACACACATGGCGATGCTCCTCCATATCTACACACGCTGCGCTAGGTCACAGATGGCGTTGCGTCTCCTTACAAAGACGACGACGGTCCTCACGCACGTGGCGTTACCACCAACACGTGTGGCGATGCGCAAACGGTGCTGCCCACGTTCAAGCATGGCGCTGCCCCTTTACACGCATGTCGATGCATCTTCTTTCTCTCTCTTCTGCCTCTTCATCACAGACGGTGCTAAGCTCTTATACACGTACGACGATGTTCCAAACGGCGCTAGGCCTCTGTTTCACCCTCCATCGCAGTGCGCATCTCTTGACTATGAGAAAATTGTGATCCTTACAATAACTGATATGGATGATGTTCGCCGGGTGAGTGGTCCTAGCATTGGAAACTTGTTTAACTGTATGATTCCCTCTAAATTTAATTCTTGAATATACATTTTTGGTTATTTGTTTTTTTGGGCTAAATTAGTCGGACAGAAGGCCCCCAACCCATTTTTTTATTAATAAAGATAAAGAAATACACTTCATAATTTTACAACCTTGTGATATGGCATATGTGCCAATCATGAAGAAAAGGAACATATATAATATCCGGTGGTCTAGCACGCCAAACCGAAGCACCAGATACAGACACGACCTTTTTGGCCAGTGAATCCGCTACCATGTTGGCCTTGTGATAGATATAAAAAATGGACGACACACGATTCAAAAGACTATGTCTGCAATTGATTGCTATCATGTGGAGTGCCTATGGGGTATTACATGATTAAAAAAACTGTCTGCTACCATGTGGAGTGCCGATAGGGCATTACAGCCGCCTCGAACTACAATGACAAGCAGAGAAGAGTTGCTTTCAATATGCAATGGGAAGCAATCACATTGAATGGCTAAATCAATCCCCTCTATAAAAGCGTAAAATTCCGCATAGTTATTGGATGCAATACCAAAAGAGACAACAAAAGCAGCGGTTGTGATTACACCCCCACCCCTTGCTAGTCCTGGATTTTGTAGTGGTTATTTGTTATTTGACCCAACAAATTGTTTGATCGGGATTGAAATTGCCTATCCATATCGGCTCCTCAGAGGGCTGATTCATGACCGGATTGAAGGTTTTAAAGACCTAGCTCATTGAGATTTACTCTTGGTAGAGGAAATAAGGTACATCTAGAATAAACAACATTGATTCCAATTGTGCCAATATGAAAAAGTAAAAGTGGCCTAGTAAAATAAAAAAATTGGTTTGAGATGGCAGATAGAATGCAGTCATGGAGCTCAAGAATGGCATTAAAAGTGAAACTCATTTTTTTAAAAAAAATCTCTCGCTCCCTTTTTTTTTTTTAAAAAATGGTAAGGTTTATATGATGTTGCCTCCTTATAATGTAGAAACAAGACACACCTCTAAAATTTATTTAGAGATGTTGTTGGAAACATTATGATAGCTTTATATCTAATTTTTATCCTTATTATAAAATTTAAAATTTAAAAAATGGTATTTATCTAGTAGATCGAGAAACATTTGAAAATTTTGAAAATAGACGGTCGAGATAACTTGTTACAAGACGCACTATTTTTTGGATTAGAATTGTCTTATTTCTTCATATCCATACATCTCGAGGTCCAGATGATCAAGTAGAGGATTCTCCAATGCTGGACTACTCTCTTCTATAAAAATTTTGATGTGAACCTTACTTCAATAGTATAGGGTTGCAACTTTATATAAACGTTTTCCTTTTTTGAAATGAATGATTTTTGCTTTGGAGTTACACATCTGCGAGGAGTGTTGAAATCAATCTCTCTCTCTAAACGGATTGGTGATTGGTTTCTTATCATTCCCTGTGGCAAAATAGGAAGCTTCCTCCATATTGAATCTTTTAATTTTATGGAAATGTATATGATGTGACCACTTCTTTGGGTATAGGGTGGTCATAATAGATCTTGACTATTAGATGTGAAATTGAGTGGTTGTATTTCATTGACCAAGCTCAAATTTCAAACGAATCTTTTTCGAACTTTGTAACACTGCCAGCCAGGATGGTTATAAGTAATTGTGACCTCCATGTTCTAAAGATAAATAGTCTTATTATATACAATCCCTTATTTTATTTAAACAATTCATAGTTAATTTTTGTAATTTATTTTGTCATTAATTGTAAAAGGATCTTTCCTTACCATGGAATGTAGAATATTAAAGAATTACAATCAAATACAAAATGTGAGACTTAGGCCTAGATTGGATGTTAAAGAAAAAAATATTCACATTGAAAAAAAAAAAAAAAGATTTCCCTCAATTGAGAAACATTATCGTTTTATTTTATTACGTTGGTAGACTGTTTGGATGCCTATTGAAATATGATAAGAAAATTTTATTTGCCAGATATGTCTATTTGGATGCATTACAATAAATTCTAAATTCATATTTTTTTTTTGTTTTTCTCATTATATAAAAATGTTTGACCAACCTCGATTTTTAATTTTTTCTTTCATGCGTGTGATATACATATAATTTGGAAAATTTTGAATTTTTCCATGGGCATATAGAGGAGAATGATCAATTATATAGTTTTAAAATTGAGAGTTTCACACCATTTCCATAACCCATGAACGATAACCCAAGCAATTAATATTAAAATCCGAAGTAAAAAAGAGAGTAGTGGAAAACATGATTACAACCAGTTATATTTATGTGCCATATTATGCTCAACGATTAGCACAATAGTAATCCAAAAGTGCTTTAGCAATATGATCTCGCAGTTCATCGTCATCATTTTTATCAGCTTAAGGGTTTACATCATTATGTTGAATATTTGTTCCTTCAACTGGTCCACGTGTAAAATCCCTATCATACTCCTCATAGAGCCAATCATCACCACCTGTTATAGTTCGGATATGATTATGTACAGTGCAAGCAGCAACAACAATCTTAACTTGTGTTTCATAAGGATATGTTGTTGCCACTTTCAAAATAGGGAATCTTTTCTTCAACACGCCACATGCACATTTAATAACATTCCGAAGAGATTAATGCCGAAGATTGAAGAGCTCCTTTGCATTTTGTGGGGCTAAATTTCCCCGACCATAAGCCTTCAAATGATACCTCACACCGCTAAATGAAGCTATAAAGGTTCGTCTCGTATCAACGAGATAATATTTATCTGAATGCAGTTAAATGAAAAAAGTTATATATATATATTCTAAAAATAACAATACTTTTGTACAAAGTAGATAAGGACTATGGCATTTATTCTAAAAAAAACAATATTTTCAAAATGCGACGTCCAGGTTACACACAATGATAGAATAACATAGAACATAGTGTTGGAACTGTCAACAATTAAACCAATAAAGTCCAAGCTCAATTTCGAAACATTGTGTATCAACATACATTAACAAAAACAATGATGAGTGTGAAGTAATATTTCATAAAATATTGCCATCCATAAGAAGGATTCGAACCATCTAATTTCATACTTTACAAGATACATAACAACTTCATAGGTGGAGGAGTCTATAGTAGCCAAACATGTAAGCTAGAGTTGCAAACCTGCAGTTTCTCGTTTTTATTGAAAGAGATATATTGAGAACAAAGAGAGGCACGGCTGCTGGGAGAGATAGAGAAAGCTTCCATTTAAGATCAAGATTTGATGAGAGAGAAAGAGAAAAGACCCTAATTTGGGTTTTCGAAGGGAATTATTTTGGAATAGAAGAAATAGGTTCTACTCAATTTATTCCCTTTCGGATTTAAAAACCCTAGCTTGGGTTTTCAATGGGAATTATTTCTCTCTGAGTTAGCAGCTATGAAACAAGATGCAAGATTGAAAAGTTCAATGTTATTATGAGAGAGAGACTAGAGAGTACCTTGGATGGGCAAAAGAGAGACCTCCTTTACAAACCTTCCTCTGAGACGTCTTTTACATACTTCATCTGCTAATGTTTTGAGGTTGTAAGACATCTGCCTCTAAAATTTTTTTGAGCCTTCTTGAGTGTGGGAGAGAGCCTGCTTGAGAGTGGGAGAGACTCTTTTGTAGGTGCGACTAAGAGCAGGAAGGTTTTGGGGAAAGTACGACTGAGAGCGAAAAGGTTGGGGAAAGGCACGACGAGGGAAGTGAAAAAAATTGTGAGCACGTTTTTGGGCAAATTTGGCCTAATGTGATAATTTATTTTGATGGGGAATAAAATCCAATGGGGTTATCTATCTCAATCTTTTTTTCTTGTGATTTAAAAATATTACAATTTTTGGTACATCCAAATTGATCTTTAAGCATTTTTTTTTATTCTATTTTTTTAATGGGAATTATATGTTCGCTGGGATTTACCATCTTTTCTGCAAACATTTTACTCTGGCTAGTTTTCTTGAAATATCTCAATAAGAAAAAGCACGTATGGCAGAGGCTTCTAAACAAAAATTAACGCCGTACCACAAAACCCAGCTAGAAATTGCTAACTTGGTGCGAGGCAAAGTAAAAATGAAGTTTCATAAAATGCTAATAAAAAATAATTTATGACTATTTTGGCCAGTCAGAGTGGTTAATTTTGACCTATTGGATAAGTTAAACAAAATTAAGCATTTTTTTTGCGATATAAGTTATGTTTTAAGCTGTTATTTTTATTTTAAAAAATTTAGTCGAGTCAATTCAACTAGTAGTTGAACTAATCTTTATTGAATTAAACCCTTCATCGGTTCAATAACCGGTCCAATCTTGACACTGTTGCCTCAAAAAGTACTTATATCCTGTAGATACACGCATTGCTATGTCTCTCTCTCTCGATTTGAATATTTATCATGAATATTTTTATTTTCATAATTAATCTTAACAATGATTTATTTAGTATTAAATCATGCTTAGGATTTACTTAATGCCTTTGCTGGTGATGCCTGCATATGTGTAGGAGGAACAATTTAAAATATCCATAAAAAACACTTCATTTTTTGAGTTGAAATAGTTATAAATGGGTCAAAGATTAAATAATTCTTGTGGGTATTTTGATAAATTTTCATACATAAATAATATTTCATAAATACATATAGACATATATTTATATATAAATACTAGATCCGGGTGGGGTCAAGTCCAATACTTGCTTCCAGACTCGAAACTTGAGGACTATTTTTAAAAATAAATTGGATTATATGTTATTAAATGCTTATATCTAACTACCTAGAAATTGAATAGTGATTGTTCAATCTTAGGATACTATTTTCTCAAGCATCCCTAAAATTTTGGGTGCCACTCAAGGCGAAAGTAAGGCGAAAGTAGTAATAGTAGCAGGGTGTCAATAACGTCGTATTTTGAGTTCTATTCCTACCATGTATTTAATCAATACGAAAAAGAAATTACAAATATTGCATACTATAAGAATATTTACCTCTATTATAAAGAGTCTAATGTCGAGCCTAATGACTGGGAGTAATTTAAACCTATTTGTATCCAAAATGAATAATTTTATTACATAACTATAATTTTTGTAAAAAACAAGGAGAAAATAATTGATATGCTCCCTAGGAGCACATTATATTTTGCAAGAAAGGACTAGGGAGTATTTATATTGGAAAAAAGGGGAACATGTTTCCCTTAAGAAACAGAAACTGTTGGAGAAGGCTTGCCATGGCCCACAAGTGGTTGAATTGAAGGATGACATCATCTGACTATTAAAATAACAGCTACGATTTGGCACCCCTCCACTTTGCATCGTGGCTGGTGTGGGTCTACAAATTTCTAATGCAAATATAAAATTTGTTAATGATTTGTGTATGCTTCATATACTCCTTTTGCAAACCGCCAAACGCGTGAATTTGTGGCCGTCCAAACCGCTCGCGCCGCCTTACGCATGCGTCCCACGTTTGTCCACATCTGGGAAGTAAGAGACCCTAAAAATCAAAAGCCGCAAGAGTAAATCATTTTTGATACTTAACTTTAGGAAAAAGTTTATACAAGGTCAAAAGATACTATACGCAAAAGATCTTGGTTCTCTTCTTTTGTATTCATTTCCGATCTATTTTTGCTTTATTCCTTAATCCTTTCTATACTTCTTTTCCCCTCTTTTATCAAGCAAAGTAACTCTACCACGATTGTATCGGCCACCAAATTAATAATAAAGGGCATGGTTCAATCAAAATCAGCGGTCAAACTAATTTATTACATGTTTAAAAAATAAAAAAAATAAAAATAATAAGTAACCATGTTGAATCGATCAAAACTTGCTAGAGTGACCATCCAAAACTTGTCAAGTATCAATTTAGACTTGTTTTTTAGTACATTTAATTTTTAATTTGAATAAGACTGGTCAACTATCAAGGGATCAAGCTTATGAACTACACTATGAAGTTGTGGAAGTGAGTGATTGAGCAAAGAACAAATGCATGAAAAGAGTGTACTAGAACGCTAATTTAGTTTTATACCAAGGAGACCGAGCCTATTTTCCTATTTAAACAGTTGATTGAGAAGTTTAGGATAAAGAGAAATGACATTTACATGGTCTTTATTGATCTAGAGAAAGTTTATGATAGAGTACATCTAGATTTAATTTGATGGGTATTAAAAAAGAAATGACTTTTTAGATATTACATCGACTTGGTAAAAGATATGTATGAATGAGCGCTAACTGGTGTGCGAACAACTGCTGGAGAATTGAGTGAGTTTTCAGTAATAATAAATCTACATCATGAGTAAGCTTTGAGCTTATACATCTTTGTCTTAATTATTGTCGACTTAAGTAGGCACTTACAAGATGAGGTATCGAGGTGTATGTTCTCTGCAGATGATATAACTTTGATCATTGAGACCAGAGAGGCATCAACACAAACTTAGAACTTTTGAGGGATGCTATAGAATCTAAAGATTTTAAAATTAGCCAGATTAAGACATAATATATGGAATGCAAGTTTAATAATAATAAGAATATAGACGATGAAGTAGTTAAGGGTAATAGCTAAGAAATACCAAAAAAGAAAGGACTTTCGATATCTTAGGTCGATAATCTTGAAAAATGAATATATTAAAGAAGATATCGTACATAGAATTAAAGATAGGTGGGCAAAGTGGAGATGTGCAACCAGAGCTTTATGTGATCGCCACATACCAATAAAATGGAAGGAGAGGACAGTTGTAAGACCAGCTTTGCTTTATAAAGCAAAACATTACTTTATAGGCTCCAATGGACAATAAGATACGAGAAAGTAGACATAGGTGGGTTGGCTGTATATAGTGCATATATAGTACAACACATATAAGGATGTACGAGTTGGTTCCCGTAGAATGTTAAAAAAAGAAGCAAGAAGTAAGCCCAAAAGGACAATGTTGAAAGTACAAGAAAAATACATACGGGCTTATGACATCAGTGTAGAAGAATGACATATCAAGACTTGTGTAACCGACATTAAATAATTAAAAATATGATCCGATGATAAAAATGGTCGTGAAGATTATGCATCACCCTTGCCAACACACCCGTCGGCACGCCAAGAGAGGACTTTAACACAATTTAGAGTTTGTACCCTACACGTTTCTTACTTTTACTATCATTTTATTTCGTTGAGAGAAAGTTTTGAGCGGGTTTGATTCTTACTTTTATACTATCAATATCATTTTATTTCGTTGAGAGAAAGTTTTGAGCGGGTTTGATTCTTACTTTTACTATCAATATCATTTTATTTCGTTGAGAGAAAGTTTTGAGCAGGTTTGATTCTTACTTTTACTATCCTTTTATTTCGTTGAGAGGAAGTTTTGAGCAAGTTTGATTCTTACTTTTACTATCATTTTATTTTGTTGAGAGGAAGTTTTGAGCAGGTTTGATTCTTAATTTTACCATCATTTTATTTTGTTGAGAGAAAGTTTTGAGCAGGTTTGATTGGGATGCAAGAGTGAGGGATTTGACAAGGTGGATTGTCTTTTTTGGGGCGATGCAGGTTAAATTACAAAAGTAAACCACAAATATAATATGACCTACAAAGTCTTAAAAGTAAGAAATTGAGCTCAAGGTATATTGACTTTTAAAATATACTGATCTCTTTTCTAACTTTGTTCCCATCTGATTGAACTTATCCAAGCGGCCAAAACCCTGTCTTCATCAGCCACAATCAAAATTTTCAATAAAGACATCAAATTTAATCAATAAAGAGAGGACCCAAACAGTCAAAAGCAGCCCCACTAACTTTCTCTCTCTAAAGGTTTCCTCAGTATCTATGTTGACCTGGTCCACACAACAGGATTCCTCCCCTTCCGACAAGTGTCGCAATTTCAAGTTGCGTTCCCCTGTTGTATTCCATTTGGGCCTTTCTCCACCCAAAATTCCTCTTTCTCTCAAGGCCTGCTTCTCTCTCTCTCTCTCTCTCTCCAAACTGCATAGAAACCTCAGTCCCTTCATCCTCAAAATCTCCTTCTCTCTCTCTAAAACCCACCTATAAGACCTCTCTCCTGCCTCTATTACCCCCCCCCCCTCCCCTCTCTCTCTCATCCTGCTTCTCCAAACAGCAGCTCAGAAACCTTAGACAACAAAATTACTTCATCCTCTCTCTCTCTCCCCTAAAGTTATAGCTTTTCTGTCAGTAAAACATGACATATACAAAAACCGGGGGCGACCCACCGTTGATCGAGAAGTATGGAGACCTTTTTCACGAGTCAAGGAATTGCAGGAAAGAAGCCGTGGAAGAATGTGGGCTTCCATTAATCGATCTCCAATATCTCTCGAGTTCTGATGAAGCAGAGAGACAAGCCTGTATAAGCGATATGGCGACCGCTTCATCTGAGTGGGGCTTTTTCCAGGTATTTCTTCGTCAATTCGTGTTTCTTGCGTGTGTGTGTTAGAGAGAGAGAGAGAGAGAGAGAGAGAGAGAGAGAGTAGTGTAGTTGTTAGTGAGCGACACGTAGGTTGTACGAACCGTAGGTAGGAAGTAACGGACGTACGGTAGGTTGGGTAGGAGAAGTAAGTAGGAAGGAAAGAGACGA
>NW_006499435.1:2046248-2091308 GCF_000471905.2 Amborella trichopoda
TACGTACGTACGTCGTACGTCGTCGTACGTACGTAGTGTAGGTTCGGTTCGTTACGTTACGTTACGTTCGTTACGTACGTAGTTCGTTGTTGTGTGTGTGTGTAGAGAGAGAGAGAGAGAGAGAGAGAGAGAGAGAGAGAGAATTGATTGGTTATTGAGCGCACAGGTTGTGAACCATGGGATAAGCGACGAGTTGGTGGAGAGAATGAGGAAAGAGCAGAGGAAAGTGTTTGAGATGGCATTTGAGAAGAAGCGCAGCTCCAGCTCCCTCAATGACTCCTACAGGTGGGGTGGGGCCCCCAATGCCCCCTCTGTTAACCACATGTCATGGTCCGAGGCCTTCCACGTTCCTCTCTCTAAAATTTCTGACCACCAAGACGATCCTCCCTTCAATTCTCTCAGGTATTCTCTTTCTCTCTCTCTCTAACAGGAATTTATACTTCCTCCTCACATAATGAATGCAATTTATTGCATTCTATGCTTCCAAATGGTTTAGGTTTAATTCCCTCTCTCAGAATTCGAAGTTCGAATTTTGAACCTTCTCTCTCTCTAAAGTTTTATTACTCCCGATTTAAGAACCTTTATTACTCTCTCCTCTCTCATACTTGCACTCTTACCTATAAACTTGAGTTTCTCTCTCTACCTAATAAATTTAGGCATAAACTTGAGTATTTTACTTGTAGTTATCAATAGTGGGCTGGGCTTCTACGATATGTTTTTTTGTTTGGTTTCGTTTTAAGTAAAAATCGAATTTAGTCGGAAACTTATCAAAATCTACATCGGAATTGTTTTGATAAGCTAGTTATATGAAACAAAGTTGAACAATTTTTTGTAACATATTTATATTTTTAAATTATTATTTTTATTATACATTTTATAATTTAATTCAACCAAGATCAAACCAATTTCGATTGGATTTACAATGCTTGCTATTTATTTTAAATTTTTCAGAAATTGCTTCCTTTTTTTTTCACAAAAGAAGAATATAAATAAACCCCAAGCGTTACCTCAAATTGAAAATTACGTGAGGGTCCCAAGATTTTGAGAAAATAATCACCCAAGTATCTCTAATGTCTCATCTTCTCATTTTTTTAAATTTTAGAGGCACTCATCTCTACTACATGACAATAGTGGCCCTTCATTTTGTTTCATGTATTGAATTTTTTACCCCTTCTATTATAAAGCAGGAAATTCCATTTATTTTGCAATAAATGAAAATAAAATTTCATTCCAATGTAGAATTAAGATGACTTCCAAAATTTATGGGTTTATTTATCTTTTATTTTCAAGTAATAGCAATAGCATGAAATATTACACTCTTTTAATACATTTATCTTTTTCATTCGTTGTTTTTATTGTTTAAGTTACCAATTTAATTAATTAAATATCTTTGAAAGTTTATTTACGCTCACATAGGGTCCTAAGATAAAGCTTCCTTGCATATATAGGAAAAAGACATATTCTCAATTTAACATATTTTAATATTTTTATTTTCAAGATAAAATATGAAATGCAATTTATTATTAGTTAATTTAAAATAGCTTCCTTGTATATATTGGAAAAATATATACTCTCAACTTATCATATTTTTTATTTTTAAGATAAAGTATCAAATGCAATTTATTGTTGGTTAATTTAAAATTTTGTACATTTTAATCTTGAAAAATAAATTACGCCAATTTTATTGAAGGGATATGAAAAATAAATTCTAATGTTAGTTTTGAAAGATTCAAAACTGGCTGCGTATACTATACAGGACTTGCCACAGTCCGCTCGGGCTCGGGTGAGTAATAGGACGGTGCCACGATATACACCTCGGTAGGGGTGGCAATGGACCCTGACCCAACCCATACCCATACCCGTCGGGTATACCCGACAGGGGTCCGGGTATGGGTCCAAGTTTTGGACTCGCGGATAGGCTCTGGGTCCAATATAGGATAAACGGATAGTCCCGGGTCCTGGTACAGGTACTCGGACCCGAATTGTTACTCTACCTAAAAGTCAAAGCTCCAACCCTAAAATCGTTTCAATACTTTTCGTTTTCTTCTAGTTCTCCAAACAACCAAACCCCATCGCTATCCTCCCTCTCTTCAATTCTCCCTCTCTCCATGGAGACATAACTCTCTCTCTCAATTTTGAATGTCTCTCTCTCTAATTGCCCACCCCTCAAAAATCAGTTCTTTGTTGGTCACCATTGTAGGCTACGAAAAACTCATAGTGAGGGTGACAATAGACCCGACCAGACCCGGGACCTAATAGATACGGGTATGGGTCCAACTTTTGGACCCCGACAGGTAAGGTCCGGGTCCAAAACCTGGACCTGAATAAATTCGGGCATGGGTCCGGGTCCAGTTGAACTCGATCCATACCTGACCCATTGCCACCCTTGCACTTCGGGGTACATAAAAAAATTAAAAAAATTTGTAAAAAGAAAAAAAAAGAAATTGTTCTATAAATGTATTATATATTTTTTGGATACTTTTGACAAAGATTGGTGAGTTTTTTTGGACATAATCCCTATTTTTATTATTTATTTTCTTAGATTTTTTTAAATATCGAACCATAAATCATTTTCTTAAAATCCTTTTTTGTTATGCTTTTTGAAGCTTAATAGGAGTTTTTAAGGTTTTTTTAGGTTTACTTAACTTTTAATAGCGTCATTTAATTTTTGTAATTGTTTTACATATTTATCTAGGGCTTTTGGCCTTGTACAGGAATTGGCCAAGTCCAAGTAACTTGGCTGAGATGAGTTCCTGATCATCGCTTTTAAGAATTTTATGTCTATGATCAAACTTTTATTGCTTTTTTCATGTACATGCATCGCAGGTGCTAATGACTAATTTGTCTTAATTTTTCTATAAATGGTCTTCTTCTTCTTCTTTTTTTCCTACTTTTGTAAGAAATAGCTTCTGAAATTTTTTGACTCTTATCATAGGTTGGTGATGAAAGAATTTGCCAAGGCTATGGCCGAGCTAGCTCTATCATTGTCCGGAATCCTTGCCAGAAAACTCGGACAGTCACCGGAATACTTCCCGGAAAATTGTGACGAGAGGACATGCTTCCTGAGACTTAACCGTTACCCACCATGCCCCTTTTCACCTGACGTTTGTGGACTGGTTCCTCACACTGATAGTGATTTTCTCACTATACTGTGCCAAGATCAAGTTGGGGGCTTACAGCTCATGAAGGATTCAAAATGGGTCTCAGTTAAGCCCAATTCAAAGGCTCTTATTGTTAATATCGGCGATCTCTTTCAGGTAATTCCTCTATCATGCTTTTATGTAGGTGCATGTGAGAGAGTCAGGAATGGGGTTTGTAGCATCGGTGGTTAGAAGGGTAGATGCCTCGATATAACGTCCTTTTTTTTTTTTTGGGTAATTCAATAGATATGATGAGCTTCTACCTGTTTTTTCAAATCATTAGTAGTTTTTGAATACGTTAGTTGAGAATGAAAACCTAAATTTTAGCTGGGGCACAAGCGGGGCTACCACTTGTGCATTTGGCAGTGTCTAAAAGTACTCCGGGGCTCTATTCTTATCGAGCTAGAGTCGCCCTATTATTAAATTTTAAATTAAATTTAAGTATATACAAGTAATAGAAGATAATTCTTATTCTTATTTTAAATAAATATTTTAATAATTAAAATGTTTATTTATACTATAAAATGAAATTAATGCCCTATTATGCTACTTAAATAGTAATGGTTTGAATAATAATATTCTTATAATAATTGTATTATACATGATATTATAGTTGATGTATACTTTATAAAATAATCAAAATAATAAAAGAATCTATAATGAAAACAAAAATAAAAATAAAAAGTCAAAGTAAATTCAATGTAAATAAATTACAAAATAAATTAAATAATGACATGTAATAGGTAATAATAAATAAAAAGTAGAATTAAAGTCTGGCTAGCCATGGGTTAGTGTGGTGTTTTAAAATAAGATAAATTTATCAAAATGCGCCTAATGTATCAACTATTTATGTGGTTTTTTATAGTAAGGGAAACTTATCAAAATGCACCTAACTTTTCAGCTGTTTACGTGGTTTTTTTTATAGTAAGGGGAACTTATCAAAATGCACCAAACTTATCAGTTTTTTACATGGTTTTTTAAAAGAAAGGAAACTTATCAAAATACATCTAATTTATCAGCTATTTAACATTCTACCTATTTTCAAAATATTAAGTAGTGGATGTGATTTAATGAGATTTTGTAAATTAAATTAAAAGATATAGACAAAATGTTAAGTTGTTCATCTCTTAGGTCCACTTTTTCAAATTTCCCTTGAGCAAAAAAAAATATTAATCTCTTTAAAATTGCTAAAAAAACCTCAGGAATCGCTCTTCCCAGTTCGACCCATCAATTTTAAAATAATTGTATTTTTTTACTAATATTCAAGTTATTCCACAATATATTGTTTACGATATGAAAAGTATATGATGCAAAGAATATGACGCTATCGTTTGTGTTTCCTACAGTTCTATAGTACTGGCCCTGACTGTTAGATGTCAACAATTGACAGTTGATGGACGGCCTTCCGCTGCTCAAAATCTGCTAAAATATTCGACAGGCTTTGAGTGGAAGAAAGCCCCTGTTCTTTGTTCTTGAATTTGGACAGCTAGGATTCCTATAGATACCAGTGGGTCAAGGGGAACAGTGTGCTCCTTGGATTGTAGTCGTCCAATCAATAGATCACATGGAAACGGCATGTAGTTGTCCGATGCATCAAATCATTGACATACCCCAAGCACCACCGTCCAATCAAGTGATATGACAGCCGCAGAACCATGTGACCATATTATTTTTTAATTCATAGGAGATCAAAATTGTCATGGGCTTCCTCTTCTCACTATTCAAAATATTCAGAACCAAAAAAAATAATTTTTTTTTTACAAGATGTTAACAATTGAATACTTTAACCACATCTTTTAATTTTAAAGAAAGTATTTATTTATCTCGTATTTTTAACTTTCATAAAGACTCAAAAATTAAAAATATTATTTGTAAGCAAAAAGTATACATATTTTCTATTTTACAACCCCCATGACCCCTTTGATCATATATTTTTAACCCAAACAAAAACTAAAATGACACATTATTCAAACTTCATCTTTCTCTCTAAAACTCAATGTCTCCCTCTTCGCTTCTCGGTGACTTTACTAGACAAAGGGTTTAGCTTGAGCTCGAACACGAGCCCACCTTATACGTGTGAGAGAGATGGTGTTTTAGAAAGAGAGAGATGGAGTTTGGGTTTTAGAAAGAGATGGAGTTTTAAAGAGAGAGAGATGAGTTTAAGTTTTAGGGAGAGAGATGGAGTTTTGAGAGAGAGAGAGAGAGGATGATGTGAGAGAGAGAGATGGAGTTTGGGTTTTAAAGAGTTGGAGTTTTGAGAGATAGAGACGATGACGTGAGAGAGTGATGGAGTTTTAGAGAGAGATATATATATATAAAGTAATTTCATAAGTTGTTGAGGTCAATAATACATGGTCAAAATGATTTAGGGGATTGGAAGAAAAAAAAAATGGAATTCATTTGCTTACATGTAATATTTTCAATTCTTGGATTTGACGAGATATAAAAGTTAAACATAGATGAAATATGATATTTTCTCTTAATTTTATTGCCAAATGCCTATTAAATTGCACATGACCGTGAGTTGGAATAGTTTCAAAGGGCAAAGTGTTGAATTGTTGAAAAACCAAGTGCATTTGATAATTTTCCTAAAAAAAAGTAAAAGGATCTCTCTCTACCAACCAATGTAGAACTGGAAACCGGATCAAGAATTCCCATGAATTTGTCTCGCAGGCTTGGAGCAACGGCGCGTACAAGAGCGTGGAGCATAGAGTGATGACTAATCCAACGGTGGAGAGACACTCCATTGCCTACTTCCTTTGTCCTTCATATGAGGCCCCCATATCAACTTCCTTACAACCTCCTCTTTACAAGAAATTCACTTTTAGAGAGTTCAGGCAACAAGTGCAAGAAGATGTGAAAAAGATGGGCTACAAAATTGGCCTCCCAAGATTTCTCCTATGAAAATTCCCATCAAATCATTCATACCAATTATTGTTCCTTGTGATTATAATAATAAAAAAAAGAAATGGTTTTTCGTTTTTAGCCCTGCAAATGGGACTTTGGAGCCCCAAGAATTTGAAGCAATAATGTTTGGTGTGCCATGGTTGGGGGCCTCTCATAATTTTGATGGCAGTAACCTAAGACGTAGGTTTCATTATTTGTCATGTTTTTTGCATTTTATGTTTACTGTGTAAGAATGCATCCCCTTGTTCACGTTTTAGATAAGCCTGTTATTATTAATAATAAATAATTCTCTTCTTCTTTTCTTTTTTCTTTTTTTGTTTTTTTTTGACAATCTTACAAATTTTTATTGTCTACGCTAAAAAAAAAAATTACAAAATACTCAAAAAGGAGGAAGCTCATTTAGAATTAGTGTTTCCAAATTGTGTACTTCACCTTCACCGCTGAAAGCCAAAGTTGATCTTCACACTGAATAATTCTCTGCCACCATTTTGCCAAAAGAACTTTTAATTTCCTTATCTGCAGCTCCCTTCCACTTTAGGGGCGCACATCTTTTTCCAACTCACCATGAATTACATTTTGTCTGGTATTGCACGTTCCCCCACAAAATATATAGGGTATGAGTAAAATGTTAAATTGTTGATCTTTTATAGGCATTTTGATAAAAAAAAAAAATTTATTAAAAATAATTTAGTAAAATTTATTTTTCTTGTATCTAGAACCAGACTTGACCAAACCCGACCCGACAGATCGAGTCTGGGTCCTTATTGGATCTAGGTCTAGCTAGGACCCAATTGAGTTGGGTTAAGATCAGGGTCGATTTGGACCCAACCCATTAACACCTCTACGTCAGGTGATTCTAAAATTAAATACCAAATTTGAGATAAAAAATATAATCTTAAGCAACTCTTTTGTCCGAGGGAATAGAAATATAGTATATGCTCCAATAGGGGTACACTATACACGGTTTGTGATTCATACAACTATTCCTTGATGAGATAATCATAGAGGAAGAAGTGAAAGGAATGGAATCCTTTGGGTAAAGGCATGGACCTTAGCCATTGGGCTCATTGGTGGTCATGAGACTCGTTGTCATGGGGTCTACCACAAATTGCCTTACAGTGGGGAATTGTTCCACATGCTTTTGACGACATGCATTTCATGATTGGACTGCATTTTGTAGATTCCAAACCCAACGGTAGTCATGTAAGGATCTCTCTCTCTCTACTGCAATCTCTCAGTCGAGAAGGCCAATACATTGTTGGAAATGTGTCTCATCATGCCTCTTTTTCTTTTCGGAAATTTGTCTTTCAATATATAAAAGCTATATTTCAGTACATGTCAATTTTCATGTATATACTTGGTTTTATTTTTAAGCTTCAATAGGACGTAGCACTCCAGAGCAAATATGGTGTCACTAAATCTGGTGTCACGGGAGGGAAAACCTAATAGTACGTTTAAGTTTTTTGTAGAAATTATTTTTTATATATATATATTAATGTTGATATTAGCCCACTAGCTCAAATGAACATAAGAGCCCAACAGCTTCGATTGAATCTGGACCGATCTGACGATCACGACTTCATTTCGTATTTGAATTTTAATGTTTTTTTTTAGACGTGTATTCTTCAAAAATAGGATAATCTAATAAAAGTATCAAAAAAATAATTTGTAATAAATAAATTGACTAAAATACCCATGAAACGTTTCGGGGGTATTTTGGTTGATTTATTTTTTACGAATTATTTTTAAAATATTTTTATTAGGTGTGCTTTGATGAGAAGAATACATTCTTAAAATTTCAAGTTATTTGGATTTGTAGAAAAACTAATTAAAATTAAAATACGAAACAAAATCGTGAATGTTAGATCGGCCCAGATTCAATCTGGACTGCTGGGCTCATATGTTTATAAGAGCTAGTGGGCTAATCTCAATATTTCCCATATTTATATTTATATATATACACTTAATTTATTTAATTTCTAAATATCTTTTTATTAAATTATAGGATCTCTTGGATGACATCTTATTACGTGAGTCAATAGCGGACAAATAACATGTTTAGTTCATTACATAAGATTAATAGTTTGATGACAACTTGTTAGTCCAAATTTGCTGCATTTAAGGGAATTAAGGCATGAGTTGCACTTAAATCTAAACTCCTACTAACCATGAATGTAAGAGTTACAACTAAAATGTGTTATCTATAAAAGAGGTTAACCCCTAAAAAAATGGATAAGAGAAAAAGATAGAGAATGGTAAAAAAGAGATATGTAAGGTCAATGAGATTCACCATGGGGAGCTCATAAGGTTGTCCGTCATCAGAGGGCTTGGTCTATGAGATATGGTATAAAACCTGAAGTCCCTCGTGTGATTTAAAGACAGATCCGATAAAGTCGTTTATTGATTTTATTTATCTACACATGTATTTATTGATGTTATTTTTTATTTTATTTTTCTTGTATTGGGACTAACAGATGCTCTCTCCCTAAGACGGCCAATATTGATGCTCTCTCTCTCTCTCTAAAGTATCCAATATTGATGCTCTCTCTCTCTAGAATGGCCTACATCGATGCCTTGTGCCAAACTCTTACCGGCGTGCTTGATAAAATGTGGCATGCAGGATGCCAAACTCTTCCTTCCACTTACTTAGCTGCAGACCTATACACGAATGAATGTTTAGGAAATCGCAACATTCATGTGCAGCATTGTTCACAAGCACATGAATCAATTGACGGTGAATGGAGGTTCTCTCTCCCTCTCCCTCTCCCTCTCCCTCTCCCTCTCTCCCATGGACATCTGCAAATTACTCTCGCTTTCTCTCCTCACATGTAGAGGACTGCTTTTTCTCATTACATGTAGAGGAGTGAAGTGCAACATGAACATTACTCTCAATGTGTGGACATGCACATGAGCAGTAAATTATTTTTTCTCTCTCTTTACACATGCACACGAGTAATAAATCATTTTCTCTCTGTCTTTGCACATGCATACATTTTCTCTCTCTCTTTGCACATGCATACGAGTAAACTACTCTTTTTTCATTTTTCCCTTAAATAAGAAGCTTATGAGGCTTATCCCCTACAAGTTGTGTCCCTCACCCAAAACTATATTTTTTTTATTTTTTTCTAATTTTATTTAATATTTTTTTAGATCTCCTTTAAATCGCTGTCTCATAAACCTTTATTTTTATTTTATTTTATTTTATTTATTTATTGATATCATTTAGATCATCGTTTTGAACTTATCCAAACCCGATTAGGATCCTTGATCCAATAATCCAGCATAGATCTATGGATGAACTATCTACCCACCAATCTGGATTTTGAAAAGCTGCTTACAACTAAACAAGTCCAATCTCAGCCCTTTATCATAGTTAAACCATGTGTTGATGCATTTAAAGAAGGGTGTGGTTTGCGTAAGGTTGAGACCCTAAACAATCAAGGTAAGGCTCACCTCCAAACTGTGTCATGGGATGTAATTTCGCGGCAAAACTTTTTAAGATGTTTTGAGAATCTATATCTCTAATTATAAAACTTTAAACTCCAAAAATAGTTCAAATTAAACAGATCTACAACCTCAACAAAATCTTGAAAATGGACATTCCAGTTAATGTGTTGCCGGATATACTATTTTCAAAGCTTGAACTATCTTTTTTTTTCCACATCTATACATCTCGATGTCTAAATGGTCCTTTAGATGTTTTTTTAACATCTAAACAACTTTTTCAAAGGATTTTAGGGGTACATCTTAATTATATATTTACGGGCGTCAACCTTTTATATAACTACTGTGAGAGATCGAGAGAGTAAAATCCAAAGGAACTTTAAGGAATAAGAGAGAGAGAGAGAGAGAGAGAGAAGAGAGAGAGAGAGAGAGAATACGTAAGCTCGTAGGTAGGTTAATCTACACAGCTACAACTTGACTACAACGACAGTTATAACAAAGAAATCGTGGGTTAAAGGGATTCTAAATGTTCGGCTGGCATGCAATTCGAGCACTCATTTTTCCTACACTTTTTGAGCATCACCACCCGGATGCATCCCTTTCTTGACCTTAAGCACTCTTTCTTTCTTTTCTTTTTTTTCTTTTTTTTTTTTTATGAGTAATTCAGGGGAAGACAAGTCCCTGCACGTTTTTTTATATAGATTAGGGAGTTAGTTTGTTTTTAAAGTGTGCATGGTGTTAATAAGATTAGAGCCACAAAGTCGTAACTAAATATGGGAGTGCTATCAGCTTCTTTCTTACCTTAAGGCATTTAGATACAGACAAGTATACTATCAGTCCGGAATATGAGTCCATCATGATTTTCCATGGACATGATACACGTCCTAAATCACTATAGATATATTTCTATAATCATCAGAATTCTTGATAGAGATATGATAAAAGTTTTTTATTAGCTGTCAACCTAACACAACCTTCCTCCTCATCCCAGCTTGGACCACAAGTGAAGTCAAATACATTTTCATATTACATTCATAAATTTAAAGCTAAAAAATAGTGCAAGTCTAACCATATAAGAAGATAAAAAATAAATGGCCTAAATTAATTAAAAATAAATACAACTTTTTAAGATTTAAAATGCATTTTTCATTATCATGGCGGTCAAGATTATCAAGCTGTGTGAAATTTTGGATAGATATTGGAAGAAGGCATATGCACAAAATAGAGCAGATCGACCGACGCACCAAATCCTTATCCTTCAGATTTTCTCGTCCCCCTTCTTTACCGTTATTCATATTCATGAACATTCAAAATCATCATCAATCACATTGAATTGGAGCTTTCTCCATCAAGATTGTTGAGAATGCATTCGCAATAATTAGCTTTGGACTGTCTCTGTGCAAACTTTTGTTTTTTTTTTGAAATCTTTGTGCTAACTTTTGTTCATATCCAAAACAGTGCATAAACTCTAATCAATTCATGATTGTTCATCTCAACTCTTTCGTCATAAGATTTGGCAAGCACCTTTTTGACCGCATGAGATCATGGAGAAATCCTGATGTCATTTAGAATCTTATTTACTTCATTAACTTGTACATTATTTTGAGGCTCTCAACATGCTCCATGCTAAGAGGCCCTACATTACAACGGAAACTTGTATGGCCATTTTCATTTAAAACATTTTTATCACTTATCATGTTTGAATGGACGGTTGTGATAGCTTTAACGTATGACTTGTAAGTGTCTAATCTTGACGCACGACTTCTAAGTATTTTATTGTACAAATCATTTTGATACGAAATTTATGGAATGCCCAGGGTATACATGATAAAAAAGGTGCGGTTTGTATAGAGCCTAGGCTCTAAGCAATCAAATTAGAGCCTACTTGCAAATAGCATCAAGAAATATGGTTTTAACACTGAAAATCTTGGTGAAAGCCTTAAAATATATTTCCATTTTTATTTATAAAGTTTAAACCTCCAAAAATAGTGTAGACCAACAGATCAATGAAAACTTAAAAATCTTGAAAATTGACGGTCCAAAAATGCATTACAAAATACACTATTTCTAAAACTTGAAATCCATTTTTTTCTCATGCCCATACATCTTGATGTCGAGATGATCAATTTGAAGATGTTTGGGCCCCAAAACAACCTCTTCTAATGAACTTTTTGAGGTAGGCTCAAATTGATTGTTTAGAGCCTCGGCTCTATATAAACTTTTCCCCAATAAAAATAAGGAAAAATATATTTTTTACAAAAAAAACAGAGACCAAGATGCCCCTACAACTTGTAAGAATATTTTGGTGCCGCCCTATGAAAAGCTTTCCTAAGTTACCTACCCAAGTCACCCATGTTGGCGTTGAAATATCTTTCAAATACAAAAATGTGTGGTTTGTATACTGCTGAGGCCCTAAACAAAGTAAGGTCCATCTTCAAATAGTGTCGAAAGATGTTTCAGTATCAAAAATCTTTGTGATGACCTGAAGATTTATTTTTATATCTAATTACAAAATCTAAAGCTTTAAAAATAGTGTAGAACAAACATATCTATAAACAACTGAACATCTTAAAAATTGACGGTCTAGAAAATGCATTACTGAATGCACAATTTCCAAATCTTGAAAACTATTTTATTTCATGTTTATATATCTTGAGGTTGAGATTATCAATTTGAGGATTTTTTAGCATTGAACCAACCTCTTCTAATAAATTTTTCAGGTGCATCTTAATTTGATTGTTTAGACTTTTTCCAATACAAAATAAACTTTTTCCAATACAAAATAAAATGAGGAATGGTTATATCAGCAGACCGATATCACAGTAAAAGCCAAAGATTGAAGGAGAAAGCGGTTAAATTTGATAAAAATAATCTATTTGAAAAAGTAAAGGTCCGATGGAACCCACTTTTGAGCGCACGTAGATCTCATGGAGGTTCTAAAAAAAAAAGTCATGAAGAATTTGGTGTATAATGAGTAGATCATTATCGATAGTGCATTTCATTTTTTCTCCCCCATCTTGACCATCTGGCCTTAAGGGTTACAGCTCGAAAGCAAGAAACAACGGCTAGCATAGATTTGACCTCATGTTCGGATATGGATCCAAATTTTGGGCCCGAAAGTGGACCCAGACTCGGATCCGGATCCGGACCCGGACCCTCACCCTGACCTGACCTGAATAATATAAGTAATATATGGGTATTCATAAATGTTGCCCATACATTTGTTTCTTAGGAAGTTCTACGTATTACGTAAAATAGTAAAAAATGTGGGTATTTATAAATATTGTGCAATACTGTAAATGTTGCTACTAATATGAGTATATGGTGAAAAAAAAGACCAAAAAAAAAAAAGAAGCTCATAGTCATATGGAAGCAATGGATTTGACTAAACTTAAGACCCGATGGGTAGACCTGACATTGGGGTTGGGTATGGGTCCAAATTTTAGACCCAAAAAGTCGGATCCGAATCCAAAACCTAGACCCATATATTATTCGGGTCCGGGTCCCGCTGGACCAGACCCGTTGCCACCTATACTGGGCCATAGGCCAATCACCTCACGAAACATTTCCCGAATAAAACACCTATACACTTGAATTGCCTAGGGCAGCTGAAATAATAAAGGAAAAGGAGTTTATACTAAACATACCATATTAAAGTTCTAATAACATCTCTATACTTGAGGCCCGTTTGGCTCCTTGGAAAAAGTTTCTCGAAAATTATGCGAGAAAGATTATTGAGGCTTCATGGGAGAGAAAGGACATGGCCTTGATTCACAGATAAATGAATTGGAGTCCAGAATATTTATTTTTGGATAATAAATATTTTTACAGTTAAATTGAAAGATATCTTTTCGAAAAATAAAACAAAAAGACGGATAACCGGAAGATTTCTTCCCCAGTTTGGGCATTAGTCATTTGAAATTATTAGAGACGCCTCACTTCAAGGGAAAATGTCTTAGAATTTAATTTTTAAGGACCACACTGTTCCATAGGAAAAGGAAAGGAAAGGAAAATAAATTAAATAAGTAAGATTCCAATGTTCCAATGAGCCTCTTTATTCAATTATGTCGAAAGATTTCATGCTCCCGCAAAGGTACATTGTCTAAATCTCAACATTGGAGTATTTTTAAACTCATTTAAGGATGCATTCTCTTCGACTTGATGACAACCTTGTCAAGTTTCAGACTCTCTAAGGACCTGATAAAACTAATGTCCAAAAACTGAACGTCGATTGTCTAATTTTTAGACAGATAGATTATTATTCGGGGGTAATTTAATGGGGAATACAGGACCTCGCATATATTAGATTTTGAACATTGTGCCTAGTCAACCATATACCCCAGCCACCCAAAAAAAAAAATCTTATTGTATAAATTTTTATTGTATTAACAGCCACAAAAACCATCCCAATACAAGATGATTACAGATGACATGATCTAAAGTGCTACAAGCTAGTGGTTGTTGGGGTCTCACCACGGTTTAATTATACACCACGGTAGACATAAACTCTCATTTTACTCAAACTAAAAAATAGGAGATTTGGAGGCAGGAGAGGAGTCTGCTTTCTTCAAAATGTTAAACACGCCCATCTCGGGAAAATTCGAGATGCAAATGAATCCCGGTGAATACATTCCCAGGATACAGCCAGATCGAAATACAAATCCTGAGTCTTTGAGTTACACACTCATGAAATCCGTACAAAACCAGCCACAAAAATACTAATATGTTTTTCCAATTGATATGGTACCAGAAACATCAATTGGAAACAATCTTCTCTCATTCAAAACATAACAATCCAATTAGTACAACACAAACATCGATTAGGAGGGAAAACATCTCTCTCTCACTACAAAACCATCATCCAATCATACAAACAATTATTATGATGGAAAACTTCTTGCTCACTACACATTTATCATCTAATCGTTGTACTACAATAAAACATCAATTGGGAATTACTTCTCTCTCACTGAAATAAGTTTTCTAATGGTAATTTAACATCGCTTGGGAAACCGAAGCCCATATATGAGCATCCCATGTTATAAAATAAATTATTAAAATGTAACAATACCTATTACCTGAAACTTGCGTCAGGTTAGTGCTGTACGATCTCTTACCAAAGAGATAATAACGGCCTCTTGAGAAAGAGAAAGCTCAGTGTGAAATTTAGTGTGAGAGAGCTCATTGCTCCTGTTATCAACAGGAACCTCTTACTAGAGAGAGAGAGAGAGAGAATACCTCTTTAACGAGAGAGAGAGAGGGGGGGCAATACCCAATAATGATGTCAAAATTCCATAAATGAGGGGGTGCAAAATAGCATGATAACAAATCACCTTTAAAGTAAAACATTTTAGTAGATCAAAGGTCTACCCTATAAAAATGGATCAACACAATTTTAAGTTGTTTTGAGGCACTTTATTTTAAAAAAAAGCTAACAATCCCCCCACCTGTTTCCAAATAACAAGACCTCTCTGCATACATATCAGGAAAGATGAATGCATAAGTGAAGGTCTTTTAACAACCACGTAGTATTATGCAGAACACTTACCAAGACGTTGAGTGGACACACATTGAACTATGTCCTTAATGTGAAAGAGAAATTGTATCTAAGTATTCAAATTATATACAAGACCCTAAATTTATAGGGCTTCAAAGTAACGTAGATGATGAATCACTTTCCTAATATGTACAAGCAAGAATGGAAAGTAAATATACATTCACACTCCCCCTCAAAAGCGAGATGGTTTGTAAGAAACATGGAGAGTTTGGACATAAACTGAGAGAATTGAAACGCAGTATGAGTTTTGGTGAAGAAGTCAGCAATTTGTGCAGATGAGGGTACTTAAGGAAGAGAAATTATGCCTGTCGGGTATTCTTGTCGCACGAAGTGACAAGCAACTTCAATATGTTTTGTGCATTCATGAAATTCTGAGCTCTTTGAAATATTAATGGCACTCTTATTGTCACAATAGAGTAGTGTAAGAGCGGTTATAGGGACACCCATATCTGCAAGTAACCAACGAAGCCAAGCAACTTCAATGGTAGTTTGTGCCATGGCCTTGTATTAAGTTTCAATTGTAGATTGGGCAATATATTTTTTTTTCTTGCTTTTCCAATACATAAGAGAATCATCCAGAAAAACACAGAATCCTGCAGTGGATTTACAATCATAGAGATTCCCTACAAAGTCGGAGTCTGAGTATGCCTGAAGCTCCAGTGAAGAAGAGGATGAGATGAATAAAGCCTGATGAAGAGTATTTTTAACATAGTGGATGATGCGTAAGACAACAACAAGGTAAACAGATAGATGAGCACTTAGAAATTAACTAACCAAATGTACTGCATAAGCAATTTATGGTTGTGAATTCATGAGATATATAATTTTTCCAACCAATTGTCTATAAAAAGTTGGATCGGATAGAGTTCACCATTTGTAGCTCTAAATTTGACATTCAATTCAGTGGAGTTATCAACCTTCTTAATATCATCAATCAATTGAGCTTGTGAAACAATTTATGAAGCATACTTGAGCTGAGATAGTAAACAACCACGAGGGGAATAAGCAATTTTTAATCCAAGGAAATAACGCAAGAATCCCAAGTCTTTCATTTCAAATATTTGATTGAGTTTTTGTTTGATCTTATGAATAGTACCCTAATCATCACCATATATAATCATATCACCCACATAAAGTAATAGAAGAGCTCGTCCATTAGGAGTTTCAAATACAACGATCGCATAATCATGATGACTTTGTCGAAATACTGCAGATACAACTACACTGCAAAATTTCTCGAACCAAGCACGAGGTGCTTGTTTGAGTCCATAAAGGGCTGTCTGAAATTTACACACTTTGTGTTGAGGATCAATAACTCTTGAAGGTAACTTCACATATACTTCCTCGTCAAGGTCACCATTGAGAAATACATTTTTGACATCTAACTGACATAGAGGCCATTGTCAGATAGATGCTACAGAGATCAATGTCTGGACAGTAATTATATAGGCCACTGGTGCAAAGGTTTCTGCAAAGTCAATGCCATACTGTTGGTTGTATCATTTTGCCACAAGACAAGCCTTATATTATTCAATACTACCATATGTTTTCGTTTTGATTTTATATACCCATCGGCATCCAACAGTTGTCTTTCAGCTAGAAAGAACAACAAGATCCCAAGTCTGGGGTTTCGAGTATGAATAAACAGTAGCAAGAAACGCTTGGTGTTGAGGTAAGAAGGTCTCATAATCAGCAAAACATGCGGGTGGGACAGAAACACGGGTGCTACATCTAATACCAGAGAGTTACACTTGATTGGTAGGTGCAAGGGCAGCAGAAGTGGATCGATCTTCATCATGGTCTTCATTGACAGGGACAAAATTGAAATATGCAGAACAGGTTGAGACGGAATCATAAAAGGGAACAAAAAAAGAATTGTCAGATAATGTATTATCGTTCGTGCCTGTAAAAAAAGAAACATGTTCAGAAAAAAATGTCTAGATATCAAAAGCCTTTTAGCGACGGGATCATAGCATCTATATCCTTTTTTATGATCAAGATAGCCCATAAAACAACATTTTAAAGCCTTGGGAGACAACTTGTCTCTCTCAGTTGAAAGTAATAACACAAAACAAGTGCAACTGAATACACGAATATGAGAATAATTAGGTGGACGAGTGAACAATTTTGCAAAAGGTGATTTCCTAGATAAAACAAAGTATGACATAATATTGATAAAATAAATTGCAGTGCGAACAGCTTCTGCCCAAAAAAACCTTGGGGCATAAGTGGATAGAACAAGTGCCCATGTAGTTTTTAAAATATGATGATTTTGACACTCTACGATGCCATTTTGCTCTGGAGTGCAAGGACAAGGCTTTTAGTGTTTAACATTTTTGTCAGAGAAAATTTTGAAGTATCCCACTTATATATTCCCCTCCTGAATATTAGCGGAGGGCTTTGATTTTGGTGGAAAATTGAGTTTCAACATACGAATAAAATTGAGTGAAAAATTTTGTAAAAGCTGAGAGCGATTATTCATAAAGAAAACCCAAGTATATCTAGTGTGATCATCAATAAAGATTACAAAATATCGTGATCCACCTTTGGACAAAATAGGTGTTGGCCCCAAACATCAGTATGAACAAAATCAAACATAGATGATGAAATATAGCTACTTCGAGTAAAAGGAATAGCATGGGGTTTTACAAGTTTACAAGTTTCACAATGTTTGATATCAATAGAGTCTTTATCTACAACAAGACCAAGAACATCACGAGAAAATAAAAACTGTAATCAAGAAGCAGAGATATGACCAATGTGTCGTTGCCACAAACATGTGGTGCCATTAGTTGACACATCACAAACTGAAGGAGTTGAGGTAGTCCAGATAATATAGATCTCCGACCTTATATCTAGTCCCAATCAGATTCCCTTACTGCCGATCCTATATGGAACAACCATATGGAGAAAAGATAACATTATGATTTAAACGAGTAATTTGACCAACTGATAGTAAATTCATGGCGATAGAAGGAACATGGTAGTCATCATAAACACTTAATTTATCGGAAGGGTAAAAAATTGAGCCTGTTTTTGAAACTCTCATAGCAGTTCCATCATCAGTACAGATAATGTCAGAAAAAGACTTACAGTCAACTAGGATGGACTCATTAGTTGTCATATGACGAGATGCTCCTGAATCAATCAACTATGAATTGGAAACAGGTTTACCTAAAAAGGATGTAGTGGATGCAAAGCTCCGACGAGAATGTGAGAGCATAGATTTTAATTGCTCTAGAGTAAGTGTCACCATAGATGGGTTAGTATTAGTTGCTTGAATTGTGGCTTAGGAGTGTGAGATGCATCTATCTGATGATTAGCTTGTATGAGTAGCATCAGCATAAATGAATTTCTTCTTCTTAGAACATGCTAACTTCATGTGTCCAAGAACTGATTGAAAAGAATATGAATCTTTTGATTTTCCATTTTCCATTTTTTTTGTTTGTTTGGAGAGCGATGTCGTATTACAACAGTTAACGCCTTATGGAAGGGACCATATGTGGGTCTTTACGCAAAACAAGATCGCAAAAGTTGCCTTGGGGAGGAAGATATGGCACGGGAGAGAGACTTTACCAAAAGGAAGCAAAGAAGACATGAAAAATGGGTTTTTGTAAGAGATATGTTAGACCTCATGTACAGAGAAACCACACAAAAAAAATAAACACAGAGAAACCACACAAAAAAAAAAAAGGAAAAGCAAAGAAACAACGGAAATGAAGGCGGCAACAGATACAGAGAACAAGATGACAGAGAGAGAAACAGACCGATCTGTATTATGATTGAGAGCGCTTCAGATCAGATGGAGATCTCCGAACAGTCCTCAAATTAGTATGAGCGACCTTCAATAACCCCTCGAAAATGTGATGAAATCAGATCGGTGATGGTATCTGGCTCGAGACGAGGGTTTATGTGCGGCGGTTGCAGGTCTAGTTGTACGGTTTCATAATGGTTTTGTGGTTTCAGAGTGGTTTTGTGATTTCTGAGTGGCTTGTGATTTAATAGTAGTTTTACAATTTCATAGTGGTTTTGTGGTTTTTTTTGGTGGTTTGTGATTTCATAGTGGTTTTTGCAGAGTGGCTTTACATGGTGATACGCGGTTTTTCTTTCTTTTGGACTTGCGGTTTTATCACAAAGTGGTTTTGAGACAGATGGTGTTTTGATATATATAAGGTGGTATTGTAAAAATGGTTTTGTAAGGGGGTTTTGACAAATTATGGTTTTGATATAGATAAGGTGGTGTTGGAAAAATGGTTTTGTAAGGAGGTTTTGACAGATCGAACTGACTGACAGTGGGCGGTATTTCAAGCTGGCATGCATTAGAAGGCGGTATTCATATTTCAAAAGAGCGGCTCCTAACCTGGCTGACATAAGACGGTATTTCAGGCCGATATTCAGATTTCATAAGAACGGTATTTTAGTACTACTAACCTGGCTAGTTCCTCAAATAGCATGTGAAAAAAATATATATATTTCTCAAATTGGATACGAGATCTCAAATTTATGGGGCTATAAAGTACCGTACCGGATGGATCGCTTACTTAATATGTCTAAGGAAGAATGGAAAGTAAATGTACATCCATACTTAATTGATAAGACTCCTACATACCACACATTCATGACCGCCCCAAAGATTGTTCAATTTTTATAAGTAGTTGCCTTCACTTTTATACTCATATAGGTGAATCCATGGAAGATCACTTCAGCCTAATTTTTATATTATTTAGATAAATGAAATCATTAAAAGCAAAGCTCTATTTTTCAATTCATTGTGGTAAAATTGTACCACACAGTTAAGGATAGGGCAAAATTTTTATAAATCTCCATAATATAGAATTTTGTGGTACCCGAGCCACTTGTTTTTGCTTTTGAACTTTGGACTTGGGATCTTTTTACCCAAGGTACCCATCGTCATTTGGCATAATATATTTGGGCTCAATCCCATCCCTCTAGCATTCTTCCATACGTTTTCATTAACATTCTACCAAGTGATGGGCAGAGCTTATATGGAGCACTACTATGAGTCTATCTCAAGCATAAGTTTCATTTCCTAAAATAAATCCCTAAGGCTTCACAGTCGCATAATCCCTAAGGCTTCACAGTCACATAGTATGAGACTTCAAGCTTGATCCTTGAACAGGTAGTATGTCTACCATAAAGTCCTGAGTAGGTAGTATGTCTACCATAAAGTCCTGAGCCAGTGCCTTCTCACAATGAGTTCCAGAGCAATTTTCTCCAATCATCTAGAGATACAAGTATTCATCTTGGAATCTATAAAATACACCCCTACCACAAGTGGAGATACACCTAATTGTCATAGATTCATAGGAATCCTGAAAACATCTCTATACCTTTTAATACAGTGGATCACCCACATTATTTACGTGATGGTCTATAGTTCCTTTCAAAAACTTAGGACCCTACAGACCGCATCCCAATGCTCTTAACCTAAGTTACTGGTAAATCGTTGACCCACAACAAAGAGTAACCATATATCTCATACAAAACATGCCTATTGAGGCATAAATCCAAGACTTCATGAAATATCTTTGGATTTCGAGGGTATATCACAAATTTAAAAAAACAAAACAAGGACCTCACTGGACGTGAATTTAAATCAAATGTCCATTTGCCAATTACCTTGGCAAAGATAGGGTAGTCATTTTATAGAACAATGTCAGCCCCACCATTCTATAGGTCCCAACATAAAGTTTAAATTTTGAAAACATGTCCTCCGGTCCATTCCCAACTACAAAGTCATCGGAGATCACAATATAAGATGTTCATCAATCTCCTCGGCCTAAGGCCCTTTGCTTCTTTCGAAGCCTTTCGGATCAACTATAAAATCAACAAATACATGACAAGCAGGCAGACACCAATGGTCTAACGATTTCACACTTTCCAATTTTCTTAGAAATTGGAACCTCTAATCTTAAATCAACAAAACTGATATGGCCTGACTTACAGTTGATATTGACGTTCAATAGCCCGGCTTCTTATATTTTAATAAATCATCAATAAATATCTCCATAAGTAACTTTCTTTTAACACTTCAAAATTGATGGTCGTTGGGGTCTCACCACGGTTTAACTATACAATCCTATTTTATTGGGACCACAAAACAGGAGATCTGGAGGTACGAGAAGAGCTTGCTTTATTTGAAGTGTTAAATACCCCCGTCTCGGTAAAATCTGAGGTAGTCATATCAGACTACTAAATCCCTGAGTTGCACACTCATGAGAACCGTATAAAACCGCATTCACAAAATACTGATATGTCTTTTCAATTGGTAAAGTACCACAAACATCAATGGGAAACAACATTCTCTCACTAAAAAAATCACAATCCAATCGGTACAATACAAACATCGATTAGGAAGACAAACTTCTCGCTCACTATAAAAACATCATGCAATCAGTGCAATATAAACATCGATTAGGATGGAAAACCTCTCTGTCTGACTATATACTTATCATCCAATCGCTATATTACTCAAAAACATCGATTGGAAATCATTTCTCTCTCACTGAAATAAGTCTTCCAATCGATAAAATAACGACAGTTTAACATAGATTGAGAAACCGAATCACATATATGAGCTTCCCATGCTATAAAATAAATTATTAAAATATAACAGTTACCTAAAACTTGCGCGTGGTTAATGCTTCAATATCTCTTACCAGAAAGAGAATACCAATCTTGAGAAAGAAAGCAGCCTTGGGAGAGAAAGAAAGCTCACTGTAAAATTTAGTTATAGAGAGCTCATTGTTCCTGTTATCAACAGGAACCTCTTAAGAGAGAGTGAGAGACAGTACCTCTTTAACGAGAGAGAGAGGTCAACACCCAACAACTCATCATAAACTAGGTGTCAAAATTTCATAAATCGGGTGCAAAGTACCATGCGAACAATAACTGGTGGACCAAAGGTTTATACTATAAAAATGGACCAGCACAATTTTAAGTTATTTTAAAGCACTTTATTGTAACTAAGAGCTAACACAAGCTAATCCTCTTCGCAAAGTAATAAACCCGAGCCTGAGTTTGCAGTCGCACCATGATTACTTCTCCCCAAATAAGTGCCACATAATTAGTTTTTAATTTGCTTTTAAGATAAGTAACTTATTGATCCACAAACCCAATCACACACACACTAATCTGAAAAGTTAATGTCGCAGGATTTGATGGAAAATGCATGTATTTAGAGAGTCAGCTTAGTCAGGCCAAGTAACTCAGACTCAGCACCTTGCCGAGCCCAGTAGTAGTGTAAATTAAAGAAATAGCACTAAACATCAAAATTATAATATTTCTTTAGTAAATCAATTTGTAAATATGTTCTGATAAAATTTTGATGATTTTGATGACGAGTTGTGAACTTTTATTATCATTTCTCTATTTTAAAATGCTTCTTCTTCTTTTGGAGTTTTATGAATTATTGCCAGTTGTAAACAAATTTTTCTCAAATTCCATCTTATATCATTTTTTTCATCATTTTTAGACTTATAGCGCTCTTTAAAGTCCAGTTCGGTTTTTACCATTTCTCATTTTTCATTTCTCTTGTTTTCAAATTTATAGCCATTTTATGAGTCCACTTGGACCAAAGCCTTGGCCCAAGCCGAGTTTCAAACCACCGATATGTGTCTTGACAGTCTTGCCACACCAAAATTGTGTTAGATTGCTTTTTTATGCTTAAAATCATGAGTCAATGGGGACCATGGCTTTCCAATACTCTGTTTCATTGCCCAAAAACTCGTCGACCTGTCAATCCATATAGGAACATATGCTCATTACCCTTGGTTTCAATGTTCCAAAGGAAAGTAAATGAGCATATGGAAAGCAAGGGGCAATTTCTGTTAAGAGAAGTATGGAAAGTTGACAAACCGAAGCCGCAGTTGCTTAAGTCAGGTTGTCTTAAGACTAATCCAATCTTGCTTAGTTCTCAAAATGTTGATCAGTTCTCACGGCAGGGTTAGTCAAACCCGACAATGTCGCCCAGTTCTCAAAATGTTGCTCCCAATTCTAAGTTTTCCCCCTTCAATTTACACTAAGCCGATATCCTCAACAGAAAGAAAAAATGAAGAAACATTAAGCAAAGTAGGGAAGAGTTCTCAAGACCCATATTTATAAAGAATAAAGCCATCTATTGAAAACTATATACAATTTTCTTCCATATAGAGTGAAGATAAATCATTTTTGTGTTTGTACAGTTAGTAGCAACCTATCAACCTGCATAGGAGAACAGAAGATGAGATTGAGGTGCCATTTTCTCGAAATGTTTACCTTAAAAACAGTTATACATGAGTGATTCATGGTGGTTACCTTTTTACACTTCCTTGACTTGGTTTTGGTCACAGGTTGGGTTTGAGATACAGAAATGGATCACACATGAAGCATAGTTTGAACACTTCTAATCACATGAACTGCTATAGAATAAGAAATCCTAATTCTAAAGCTAAAAGAATCTATTAGTGATGAAACATATGAACTTCCTTGTCAGGCCTCCCTGCCTCCCTGAACACATTTAAAGATTAAAATGCACAAGCACTAAAATAAGTTTATATGATGCTGCAGCATATCATCAATCATCACTTATTTATATGCAAGCTTCAGATCTAACTAGAGCAGAATCTTAGATCTGAACTAGGTTACCTTATTACTCATGCATTTATGGCATCTGGTTACTACAGACCTTTCAGTGATAATGGCATTTTCTTGACAAGAAAAAAATTTCCTTTTTTTTTTTATTATTATACTTGATAGGAGTTGAGCCTGGGATTTAGTGTTGCGAATAGCCAAACGCAAGCCACTTTATACCCGGGCTCGTTTTTGGCAATAACGGCATTTTCTTAGGGCAATTTGAACACTTCCAAAATCAATCTTTTTGCACCTTATTTTTTATCTAAACAAGGTTTCTCGTATGGGTGCAGTTGGCATACGGATGCATCCGCAGCTGTAGAGGTAAGGTGCACCTTCAAATTGTATCACGGTATATAATTTTAATGTAAAATGTTTTTAGGATTATCTCAAAATCTATTTTTATATCTAATTATAAAATTTTAAATTTCAAAAATGATTAAAATCAAGTAGATCTATAAAAATATGAAAATCTTGAAATGGACGGCGTAGATAATATGTTATAAAATGCACCATTTTTTAGACTTAAAATCTCTTTATTTTTCAATGTCATATATCTAGATGTCAAGATGATCAATTAAAGGGTTAAGATGATCAATTAAAGGGTTTTTCAACAATAAAAATACCTTTTCTAATGGATTTTTGAGGTGCATCCGTAGTTCTACATTATAAGGTTGCGTTCTTATATAAACTTTTTCCTTCTCCTGCACGCTTTTCTTCTTTGAGTTTACATGGATTGATTTAAGATCTTGACCAGGGATTCTCGTACATGTTTTTCCTAAGGAAAATAGTTCCACATTCGACATTTGCATCTTTCGAGGTATAAAGCATCGATCTCAAAGGTAGATAGAAATGGGTGGTGCAGTTGAAACTAACGGTCCAAATGTTTTTTTAAGTAAAATTATTTTTTTTTAATTTTTAAAATTTACTGATTTTTTCATATTCATTATCTCCGTGTTAGGAATTATATGTCCTTAAAATTTAGGTCCAAAAATCTATCTGAAAATTAGATTTTTAAGAGGGGACTCATCTCTACATGGACTAAAAAAAACCTTATTCTTTTCCTAAATATCAAATCCATTATTCCTTTAATTTCTCTCTCAATTCTTTACAAAAGAACTTAAAACTTGTTTCAAATTAATCGTCTATTATGCCCACTACTAAAACCCCGTATCAATTTGTTAGAACAAATGAAGATTCCAAATTTGTGGTCTTTTAAACCTCAAATAAAAATTCCTCGATAATTGTCTCACTCTTTCACCAAATTTATTCAATTTTCCCCAATGTGTTGTTATCACATTGATCTACCAAAACTCCAACAAATCTTTTTGACTTAAAGTGAAAATTTTCAAAATTTGATTTTTGGTTAAGTTTGTAGCCTTTTTTTTTCCCATTTTCTCTCTAAAATGCTTTTTCAATTTTTATTTCTTGATTTTGATTGTGATTTGTACATCTTAGAATATGATTTTGAACTCTTGATTTTAAAATAATGATTTACCTATGTTTCAATGTTTTAATTTTTTTTTTTAAATATTGAACGAGTAAGCCAAGCCCACTCGCTATGTTGGATCGACCGAATTGGTTCCAGCATGGACCCGGTTATTGTACTGGGTTTTTAAACACTGATTCTACCTCTTGACTAGTTATTTTTTCCCTTAGTCCTATTAGCTTGCTACTAGCCACAACTTACAATTAGATTGATAAAAAAAAGGGAAAATATCTTCTTATCTTTTATTTTTAACTTCCATATCTCAAGAGATTCAAGAATTGAAAATATTATTTATAAGCAAAATGCCTTTATTTTTTCTATCTTACAACCCCTTTGACTATAAATTTTTTACCCAAACAAATACTAGAATAACACCTTATTCAAACTTCATCTCTCTCTCTCTCTCTCTTCGCTTCTCGCTGAGTTTACAAGCCAAGGGGTTTAGTTTGAGCTCGAACACGAGCACACCTTATGTATGTGAGAGAGATGGAGTTTTAAAGAGAGACATGGAGTTTGGGTTTTAGAGAGAGATGGAGTTTTAGAGAGAGATATAGAGTTTGAGTTTTAAGAAGAGATATAGAGTTTTGAGAGAAAGAGATGATGATGTGAGAGAGAGATGAATTTGGGTTTTAGATAGAGATGGAGTTTTGAGAGAGATGATGATGACGTGAAAGAAATGGAGTTTTAGAGAGATAGTCATTTTATAAGTTGTTGAAGTCAATAATACATGGTCAAAAACGTTTAGCGGGTTGAAAGATAGAAAAGATGGAGTCATTTTGTTTAAAAATAATATTTTAATTATTGGATCTGATGAAATATAGAAATTAAAAATATGAAATAATAAGATATTTTTCCTAAAAAAAATCCTCATTGAACTCTAATAAGGGGCCACTTGGTTGACAAATCTCAATGACACATGGTAATAGGGTTCAAAATTACTCAAATTCAACATAAAAGAATGACAAAAAGGTTTAAACTTGGTTCTCAAGTCTCACAGCACGAGCAAGCTAATCTAGAGTCAATAAATGTAAATAAAACCATCAACAACACTGCAAGCTAATCTAGAGTCAATAAATATCAATAAATGTAAATAACACCATCAACAACACTAATATGGGAAATAAGTAACACCATCAAACAACACTAATATGGCAAATTGAGTAGGGTAAATATTGATATGGTCCCGGCGAGGCTCGAGAGAGAACTCGCGACCTCCGGCTCATAAAGTCCAGCGCGCGTAAATGTAAATAACACCATCAACAACTCCATTATGCCAAAGGTAATTATTGAGATGGTCCCGGCGAGGCTCGAACTCGCGACCTCCGGCTCATAAGACCAGCGCTCTAACCAACTGAGCTACGGGACCATTTGGTCACAAGGCAAATTCATAAACTTATCTAACTTTAATTTTGTCATCAAAGGGCGACCTAAAACAAAGAAACCTTGATTTTTATTGGAAGAATATGCCACGTGAATAAGTACATTAAACTTTACATATTGCGCCACTCACAAACGAACATTTGGGAATGGACGGTTGGGATAATTTGATCCGTCACCTCATAAAAATAGAAATAGATGAAAAAATGAACAAAATATAATGGAAAAAGTTTTTGTAGAGCCGAGGCTCCAAACAATCAAATTAGAGTCCACCTCAAAAATTTCACTATAATTGGTTGTTTTGATGTCCAACTATCCTCAAATTGATCTTCTCGGCATCAATATACATGGGTCTGATACTAACCGCACCAAAAAATAATTAAACTTTTAGGGGGATTTTGGTAAGGGTGCAATTTGTATAAGGATGCAACCTTAAAAAATCAAATTAAGACGTCTTGCCAAATTTTATCATAAATATAGTTTCGGTGCCAAAAAAATATATTAGAATGGCTTGAAAATCTATTTCCATTACTACTTATAAAATCTTAAACTCCAAAAATGTCTCAAATTAAGTAGATTTGTAAACACTTAAAAATTGACCATCCAGATAATATGTTGCAAGATACATTGTTTTTAGGACTTGAAATATTTTCTTCTTTTCATATTCATACATCTCGATATCGAAATAATCAATTAGAGGGTTTTTCTACCCTAAAACAACTTTTTATGATGGATGTTTGAGGTGCACCTTGATTTTACATTTTAAGATTGCAACCTTATAGTAATTCTCTAATTGCCCTTTTCTTTTTTCGGGAGGCTAGGTGAGGTCCATAATGTGTGGACACAACTCAAAATTTCAAGCAGGACTAGTTTGTAAAAGATTGTAATAAAATAGAACAATTTTAGAGATGACATTGTGGTTGAAGCTTAGCTTTCCATTCATATCAGATGGTTGAGAACGTGGGTTACATTATATCTAGGCCGCCTCACACGCAAAGCTTTTCCCCATGGGCAAGGCCATTTATGTATGGGAAAAGTTTATAGAGCCAAGGCTCTAAACAATTAAATTTTAGTTTATCTCAAAAATTTCATTAGAAGAGATTGTTTTGATGTTAAAATATCTTCAAATTAATTATCTCGACAACAAGAAGCATGGATATGAGAAAACAAGTAGAGTGTAAGTTTTGAAAATAGTGTATTTTGTAACGCATTTTTTAACCGTCAATTTTCAAGATTTTCAAGTTTTCATAGATCTGTCGATCTACACAATGTTTGAAGCTTTAAACTGTATAAATAAATATAAAAATATATTTTAAGGCTATTATAAAGATTTCCAATATTGAAACCATATTTTTCGATACTATTTGAAGGTAGGCTCTAATTTGATTGTTTAGAGCCTAGGCTCTATTCAAACCGCACCCTGTATGTATTACATGATGCCCTTATACATTACACAATAGAAATAATAATACCGCCGTTTTTACATTTTTCCCAAACATTACAAATATCAAAGTAGAATGCGGATGCATGTAGTTGAACGCAAACTATTGGGAAATGGGCTAGGATCGTGGTGGTAGCACCCTACATCCTAATTACCACGTTGTGGTTTTCATTCCTGCCACTAACACTACCTCGCTAATACTTTAAAAAAACTAACTTCCAATCTACTTGAAAAAACGGGTAAGCCCTGTCTTCCCCAATGAATTATCGAAAAAAAAAAAGAAAAAAGGTTGGGATATGGCCTGATGACAATGATATATAGAAATGTTATGTCTTATATAATAGGTGAAAATGATTTTAAAAACAATTATTACGTGCCTCTTATGACCACTTATAGTATGAAGTTAAAGCTAATCGTTGAAGATTGAAAATAATTTCTCAACTTAAGATGTTGAATGGATGGACCACCAAACACAACTTTCATTGTTCCATTTGACATATGAGTAATGATCCTATAGGACCTTTCCCCATCTATATGTGTAGGATCTCAAATGATCACTATTAAAGTTGGCACAAATATCTAGAAAAATTATCACATGGGTGTGAGATTTGACTTTTCTATAGATCAATGCCAAATTTAATGGTGATCTTTTAGGGTCCTACACATATGGGTGAGAAAATGTCCTATAGGATCATTTCTCTTAACATATTGGTGTGAAAAAATCATTTGCAAAAAGTTCTTTTGAACCCAAGCTCATCGTATATGAGTATAGCAGTCAATAATTGTACTAAATGACCGGTTTTTATGAGTACCCCTACTCATACTACTAGCCTCGTGCAGGCTCCCTCTAACACTTATTTTTTTATATAGATCTTGAACCCACTAATCCATGATCAATACTATGATAGTCATGAATATAAAAACTCAAATAAGATAAAATAAATTTTTAAAAATGTATATATATTTTTTAAAAGTTTCCTATCCAGTGGATAGGAATATTTAGTTGTGGAGGTTCATCTTAAAGATTAACATTTGTGAGGCAGCAGGTTAGTGAATCCTCCGACTCACAATACATTTTTCCTTGTATTCACTGCCCATTGTTTGTTTTTAGTAAAATTTATCCAAATACTTAGGGGAGATGAACTATTTAATATTTTTTTATATTTTTTGGTTTATTTCAAAATACGAATAAAAGTATATAATTATGAGTTAGGATAGTTATATATGGGTAAAATGCTTAATAATTAATCTCTTCTGGGTATTTTGATCAGTTTCTCTTGTTTTTATTTACGAGAGTTGAATAATTATTTCATTTTGAAGCAAGGGCAACCTAAAGAAATAGAAAATAACTAATTTTCCACTATCTATAGAAAAGCACAAATAGTGGATGTTAAGTATGAGTCCCAATCTCGATAATAGAATATGGGTCGTGGTGCTCGCAACACCCGAGCTCCAATTAAAGATCATGGCCTCCATTCTCCTTAACAAATACATACTCTTTTCAAAATGGATAGGGGCATGTAATCCCCACTACGTAATCCCGCACAAGGAGTTTTTTTAGTTTCAACAATGAAACAGCCTTGAAAGGTCAAAAACCATCCCATACTAATTTAAATGTTGGTATCTTTATTTTTAAACAATACTTTGCTATTTTTCAATGGAGCTAAATATCACATTTTGTGCAAGAATAGTCTTGAGGCCCTCTTACATGATATCAATTGTCCATACTTTTATAAGACCTCCCGTTGTATAAATAATAAAAATCGATCAACACTTATCATCCACCGTGTTTGGATTTACCTAAAAGGTGGATATTAATAACCGATTTTATTATCCATTTGACATCAAGTGTTTTATCTTAATGAGCTGGGAGGGGCATTCATGAAAGTAAGGACATTTCTGTTATTCCGAGAAGAAACAGTGGCACTTTCTGAGATTTCCTGACCTATATATTTATAGACAGAACTACCACTGGGGAAGCTCCATAAGGTTGCGGCTTCTGATAAACCCGCCCTTCTCTATCTACACACTCCTAAAAGGTATTTTCCTAAACCCTACTTTATCTCTCTAGCTCTTCATCTTTCTCTCTCTATTTTTCCAAGGTTATTTGGCTATTTTTCATGGTAATCTTTCTCTTATCCTACTTTCTGTAACATTTTGCCTGTGTTTTTTTTAGCTCGATTAATGTTCTGGTAGCTCGTATCTGGAGAGCTCTAGGGATTTAGGGTTTGGGGTTATATATTAAGAAGGAGCGTTGAAGTTTGAGAAGGGAATAGTTTGTTTAGGGATAAAGGACTAAATTGTGGAAACAGATCGACTAGGGGCCTTAGTGAAGGTGTTTATTCGAAACTGGGTTTTGTTGCAGAGCATATTTAGTTCATTTATTGGATGTAGTTTAGGGTTTGGGGTCTGTTTGAGAGGTTTTGGGAAGATTAGCTGTGGGGTTATTGTTCTTGTTAGGGTTTGATGTAAAGTAATTGGGGGAACTGGATATGGTGGAGTTTCTTAGGGATTACTCTAACTCAAAGATTATAATGAGTCGGACCTTCAATTGAGGCTCTGAATGTGCAACCCATCCGTCATAGTATTCACTCAGTATTTGTGTGAGATTTGGTTTTTGAAGAGTTAGTCTTCATCTTCACCAATAAGTTTGGGGTGTTTTAATACTTGTTTTGTTTAATGAGTTAGGGTTTGCTTACAATTTGCCTCTCTCTTCCCCCTCTCCCAACAAAAAAAAAGGGGATGTATATCTGTCTCTTTCACTGCTGTTCTCTTCTGTAGTCCTATTTCTGGTTCCTCCTCCCCTCTTTTAGTTTCAATTTTTTTGGGTAAATGCTTTTCCCCCCTCTCTGTACCCCATCTCTCTCAATCTTATCTTTATTTCTACCTCTCTCTTATTGTCCTTATCCATTAAAATATATCACTTCCACGATCAACAGGCTTCCTAAGAATGATGGCACAGTTTGTAGAATTTAGAGTTATGAACATTGTCATTTTATTCCATGATAAAAAAGTGCTTTGCAATGCTAAGTCAGGTATTCTGGCATTTAGGCCGTGAGCATCTTCATCCTTGTCTCATGGTGCTTTGGTTTACCTTAGGTTATCAGGTTTTGAGTTTTAGGAAAGTTAAATTTTGCTTTAGCGGTTTAGCCTGATGCTGGTCGTTCTTGGATGGGAACAAATTTTGTTGGTTTAGTCTAATGCCTGTGAATTTTGGTTCGCATTTAAATGTTGTATCCTCCTATAATGTTGCTGTATGACTGAAGAAGCATAAAGTATCTTTTAGATGCTAGGTTTATGTTTTAAACATCACAGATCATTGATCATAATGCCCAAAAGAAATCAGAGCATACATTCGAAGATACTAGTTGTGTTGTAGCGCACTACGACTTTGCTTTGGTTCTGAAGCGAGCTTCTGGAATTTTAGCTTGCATTATGAACTAGAACTTCCTAAAGATTGTCTCATGTTGGGAGATCTATTGTATGCAGATAAAGTTGCTAAATAAAAATAGTGTTGCTCTACTGTAGTTGTTTCTCTATTTCATATATTTTTTCTTCCCCTCCATCTCGTATTCTTTTAGGTTTCTTTGTTGATTTGAAACTAACTTAGAAAATGTCTCGTGTTATTGTTTAAATATCTTGTGTTATTCTTTGAGTTTTAACCTGTTACTCTTGACTTGCTTTGGTTTCTGTCTCGGTTTTCCTTCACCGTTTTTTAAAAGTTGTTATGTGTTATCTTTATCACTTCCCTTTGTTAAGATACTAGTTATGTATTGTAGCTCACTACGACTTTGCTTTGGTTCTGTAGTGAGCTTCTGGAATTTTAGCTTGCATTTATGAAGTAGAACTTCCTAAAGATTGTCTCATGTTGGGCGATCTATAATATCATCTTGGGAGATCTATAATATCATCTACTCATATTTGGTTCTCATGTAGATGTTGCAGATAAAGTTGCTAAATAAATATAGTGTTGCTCTACTGTGGTTGTTTCTGTATTTCATATCTGTTTTTTTCCCCTCCATCTCATATTCTTGTAGGTTTCCTTGTTACTTTGAAACTAACTTAGAAAATGTCGTGTTATTCTTTGAGTTTAACCTGTCACTCTTGACTTGGTTTGGTTTTCCTTCACCTTTCTTTAAAAGTTGTTATGAGTCATCTTTATCAATTCCCTTTGTTTGCTGTCTTTTGTTCTTTTATTCTAGTTTTTGTGGAATTACTATGTTTACCATAAATAATTTTGGGCCTTAAAAGCATTGGCCGTAATAAAATTAAGTGTGTGTTGCTCCAGATGAATCGGGAGAAGCTCATGAAAATGGCCGGCGCGGTTCGCACTGGAGGGAAAGGGAGTGTGCGCAGGTATCATGCTTTCTTTGCTTTCGTTAAATGCATATTTATTAAAGTAGTCTATCTACCAATGTTGTTGTGGATCTCGCTCTCGCTCTCTCTCTTAGGAATGATGTGCTACTGTTTTGCCAATCTAATGGAATCCCAGGAACATATTCAACGATTATTGAAAAAGTAAAAAGGAATAAAACATATTCAACTAGAAAGAGTACCTCGTGTCATATTTCTAGGGAGAAATGGACGTATTCTCAATTGATTTTTTTATGACTAGGGAAAGATGGTTTTTGTGATATTGGACACCTTTATTGTATGTATCTTGATGGTAAAGTGGATGCTTAATGTACTGACATTTATTTGTGATTGCTGTCCCATTGTCTCTGTAATAGAAAGAAGAAGGCGGTTCACAAGACCACAACAACAGATGATAAGAGGCTTCAAAGCACTCTTAAAAGAATAGGAGTGAATGCTATCCCAGCCATTGAGGAGGTCAACATCTTCAAGGATGACATTGTTATCCAGTTCTTAAACCCCAAAGGTGCTCCATTCTGTACATCGTATCTTTCTAAAGTTTAGAACGGAGAAGAGAATATCCTCCTTCTTTCTTTTGAACATATGAATGTAGATTTGCGTAATATGCTAATTTGTTTACTTGCTTCGGGGTTATCATGGTGTTGATGTGTATTTGTTCTCATGCAGTACAAGCTTCGATTGCTGCCAACACTTGGGTGGTTAGTGGCTCTCCACAAACAAAAAGTAAACTCTCTCTCTCCCTCCCCTGCCACACATACACACAAAACACCCCCTGGGGAGTTCTGAAAAGAAGAAATGATTCTGATTCTAGGTTTATTTTGTTAACAATTGATTGATGATGGATTTTCTTCCTTTTCTTTTAAAGTGATGACTCTTGTCAGCCTGTTATTCGGGGCAAGCTGGGTAAACTCAAGTTGTAGGAACTTTTTTCTGCTCCAACTCTAGTTGAAGGGTGTAACTAGACCAGCCTGTGGTCCAGCATGACTGAAATGCTAGTCCTATTTATATTATATTTCGTGTAAATTTCTGATGCTGGTTCCTCTGCTACTGTATCTCACTTTTTTGTTTGGTTTTTGCTACAGAGTTGCAGGATCTTCTACCTGGTATTATCAACCAGCTTGGTATGCCCTTAAACCTATCAAAATTCATTCCTTGTTATCTTCAAGAGTTAATTTGCAATCTCTTATCCATTCACTGTCTTGTATGTACTGAATATTTTATTCTGATAATCCTAAGCAAGTGTAGCTACTAATATACCTGAACTAGATACGATATGCACATTTGGCTCTTACTGAATACAGTCACTTATTCTTCAGTCTGTCAGCCCTTGTTTGCTAATATATTGACACAAACATTATGAATAATTAGCCAAAGCAACAGGTTTCTCGTATCATGCATTGGTGTTTCGTGTTTTCCTTTTTATTATTGGTGTGGATAGTTGATTGGGTGTATTTTTCCGTTTCTTGTTTTGAAGATAAGTTAGGGTAATTCGAAGAAGATTGATATCCCCTTCCTCTCTATGCCCCAAGCTCTGATATCACTACTATATCCATGATCAGTAACTTATTTATAGCAGTCTGAACGTTTTGAATCATGCTCTGTAGCCCCCCCCTTTATCACTTGCCTTAGTAAGATGCATTTGTATACGTGGGGATAAAAATTTGAAATCTTTTTGTTCCCTGATCCCGATAAGGTGGCATTGAGTGGCTGCTTATACATTTCATCCAAACTGGCCTGTGGCTTTGAGATGGTGGTTTCATATGGTGATATCATGCCACTATATAAATGAAACTCTACTTCGATATTCTGTTCCCTTTCCACAGTTGCAGATGGATTATCCCTTTGCATACGAAATTGTAGATCCTGTCTTTTCCCTTATGCAAAAAACACAGTAATCTGGCATTGTTTGAATCAATGATTTAAAAAGTGGATCGGTGACCCGGATCGGGCACCTCAAAAACCGATCCGGATCGGGAATCGGCTGAATCTGTCGAGTTAAAGCTTCAAAAAAATCCGAAAAAATTATTAAAATTCATTATAAATGTTGTTTTTTAGGATCCCAATAAGAAATGAGGGTACTACATTATTAACTTTCAGTTTTTTCATCAATTTGTGAATATTGAGATGCTCTTTCCCTGTATAAACTTAAGTATTAAATTTGCATCACATAAGAAAAAAGTCATAGCATTATCATGGATAAAATATATAATTATACATGGATTATAATAAAGAATAGACTAAATCAATGAAAGAATGGCCATTAAAATCTCGTTTTGGGGAAAAACCTTAATCTGCTAAAAAAATCCAAATTATTACAACCTAACTAACTGTAATCCAAAATTATTACAACCTAACTAATTATAATATTATATACTGAAATTATAATTATTAGTTGACATTTTATAATTATTTTATTAGATAAATAATAACAAATTAAAAATATTTTATAATATTATCTAATTTAAAATGTATTATTGACAACTGTAAGAAAAATAGTACATTACATGATTTATAATGTAAAAATTAATAAATAAAATAAAAGATTTGGTTATCAATGTAAAAATTAATAAAATGCGTTCAAATTTTGGAAAAAACACTTTAATTTATTATATGTCCTAGGGGGAACAAAAATTAGCTCAAGAAGGGATAACTATTATATGGCTCAAGAGGGGATTCGAACTTGAGATGTCAAAACAAATAACATTAGTGATAACCATCATGCCTCCTTAACATATGTGTTTAAAATTGCCTATTACTAGCATATATTTACATTATGTTTTCATTTAATGATATTTGGGAATTATCCCACATCGAAAGATGAGTATTCAAATATGCTATATAAATAACTATGTAATTGGAAGATTAATGCAAGTGTGAAAACACTAGGGCATCAGTGCACATGCTGAGCGTGTCACACGTGTGGCACATGTGGGAGTGGTGTGTGTCGCATGTGTGACGTGTACGTGTATGTGGTGCCACACGTGTCATATGTGAGAGTAGTTTGTGTCCCACTTGTGGCACATGGGGGGAGTGATGTGTGTCGCACGTGTGGCACATGGGGGAGTGATGTGTGTTGCATGTGTCACATGTGGGATTGGTGTGTGTCGCACGCATGACACGTACATGTGTGTCACATGTGGGACTGGTGTGTGTTGCACGCATGACGCGTACACGTGGGTCACATGTGGGAGTGGTGTATCGTACGTGTGGCACATGGGGGAGTGATGTGTGTTGCACGTGTGGCACATGTGGGACTGGTGTGTCGCACATGTGACGCGTACACACTGTGGGAGTGGATCGTCACACGTGTGGGAGTGGTGCGTGTGGCACGCGTGATGCACACACGTGCGAGCATGTACATGTGGCACGTGTGGGAGTGTGTACGGCTCGTGTCACCCGTACACGTGTATGAGTGGTGTGTGGCACGCGTGACGCGTATACACGTGTGAAGGCTAGAACCGGGAGGGAATCGGCTAGAACCAGGAGGGAACCGGTTAGAATTGGGAAAGAACCGTTAGAACCGGGAGGGAACCGGCGGCTCTGCTCTGGAACCAGGCGGTTCCCGGTTGTGCTGGAACCGGTATGACCTGTGCCGATTCTTCGAGTCGAACCGGGCGAGTCCGGTTTGACTCGGCGATTTTTAAATCATTGGTTTGAATTATCAAAAGAAAAACAGTTTGATGCTGGCTCTTTTTATATTTGTTTCATTGTTATTTTTAAATAGACACCTGAGTCATTGAGAGGCTGATCAAATTGTGCAGGCTCTGACAACCTTGAGAACCTGAGGAGGCTTGCAGAGCAGTTTCAGAAGAGAGAACAAGGATCAGCACCTGCTGATGACGATGATGATGTTCCCGAGCTTGTGAGTGGTGAGACATTCGAAGCGGCGGCGAATGAAGGGGCCACATCCTAGATTCTCCTCTTCTCTCTCAAGTTTTTCTTATCTCCCTTTCCTTCTAAAAAGTTTCAAATATGGTTATCATCTAAGTTTTACTCCGTCGAGTTTTTGACTGCCAACTGTTTTGTGGCCTTAAATCATATCATTCCTGTTTTTCTTTCATGTATTGTCATGTTATGTTCAATTAAGACCGGGTATACACACTCTCTCTCTCTCTCTCTCTCATATGCAAACAAACACGTTAAAATAGCATTTCCAGGAATTCCGGTGATTGATATGTTCTCACGTAAACATAAACCCCAAAATAATACTTCCCATTTTAATTGCGAGGTTGCTTGTGCTCGAGTTTCTAGTGATTTTGATCTGTTTATGTTTCTGCATCCTTGTTCACAAAGATTATAATATATTACCTTTTATTTAGTGAGAAGAACGGTGTTGTGTTTTATTCGGTCTCTCATCCATGACTGGGAATGCCTCAGAAAATTCGTGCTTGAACAATCAACATTTCAAGTTTTATTTAGCTATTTCATTAAGCACAAATTATGAGTATGGAGAATATTTTATGCTCCAGCAGCAGCAGGATGTACATTTGCTCCCTCGAACCGAGTTTACAACGCACTTAAATAGTCCGTTTTGAAATCTTTGCGAATTGCTAAGAATTGCAAATTTTTGATAATTGGATGGGATTCTGGTGTGTGAGACCCTGCTGACTCAAAAGTTTGGTAAAGATGGGCCTATCATTTCACTGTCCATACTTTGGACCACTATAATCATGTGTATAAGGAATGGATTTGACTATTAAAATTCTAGTATTTTAAACTTTTTTTTTTTTGTACATTTCACTACATTTATACTATTTTTGAACTGCGAAGCCATGAATCCTAATTGAATGTGTTTGGCATGATTTAGGATGTGTTTGATGTACTAAATTTGTATCCAAGTTAGGTTTTTAGTGGGTTTAATTTTTACTCTTTAGTGATTATAATTAAAGAAACTTTTATCTTTGGTATAGAGTGGTCACAATTAATTTTTGTCTGAAATTGGATGATTGCATTTATTCTATTAACCAGGATTGAACTACGTGTTACACCTAAGCTATAGTAGAAACTAGTAATGTGACCTTACATTAGGGGTAAATGGTTTCATTTTATACAATCCCTTATATTGAATGACATCATTTGACCACTTTTAAGTTACAATTTGATCAATTCAAGAGAATGTGACTTCAAGCTTTTATTTTCTGAATACGCTCACACCTGAATTGCTTCTAAAGGGGATTCTAAAGTCGAAAAATTTGGCTTCACCTAAGTATCTCCGTGAACAGTGTCAAACATGTATCGGGCGGCAGACAAGTTCAAATGCCAATGAGAGATGAGTTATTTAACATTCCATATAAACTTTTTTATTTAATTTCAACGAATCTTGACTTGAAATAGTTTCAATCGGATAAAATGTTAAATAGTTGATCACCTATATGTATTTTGATAAAATTTTCTAAATATAAACATTTTATGATACTTTTGAAAACAATTAGTCCCCCATATTTTTGAGAATAAATGGAAAAAGAGGCGTGTGAAGAGGAGAATGTGCAGTGCTTCCGAGCATTGTTTAAAGAGCCAGAGCAAGGTTCTTGCTCGCCAATGTTCTGAGACCGAGTCCCCCTTATCCTACTGGGACATGGTCGACTCGGAGTAGGGAATTGTGTGTTGAAAGACGATGAAAGTATGGAATAATGAGACTCTTGAAAGATTCCGTGTTTTTTGGCCTAGAATCACTTGGATCATGATCTAGGTTACAAGGATGGTTCTCGAGTTTGAGTCGACCTTCTTCGGGGGCTTCATAGGCTTTTTTTTATGTAAGAAAAAAAAAAGGCTATAACATGGCAGCCCACATTTTGTGACCCAAACCTTAGTATATACACTTGGTACTGATCAATTTTTTTATCCAAGTTCCTACCAGGCGTTGGTATCGAGTGTACTCCGTCTTGGTCTGATCTTAATTGGTCATGTTGTTAGATGTTGAATAAGGTTAAGAACAAATTTCTGGTCATGTTGTTAGATGTTGAATAGGGCTAAGAATAAATTTCTGGTCATGTTGTTAGATGTCGAATAAGGTTAAGAATAGATTTCTGGTCATGTTGTTAGATGTTGAATAAGGCTAAGAATGAACTTCCAAAGGGTTTATGCAAATTTTGAGATGGTTGAGTTGGTCTAAGGCACCAGGTTAAGGTTCTCGTCCGAAAGGGCGTGGGTTCAAATTCCACTCTAAAAAAAACAAAACTATTTTGTGAATTTTCTAGTTAGTCTTTTTATTTCTCTTTTATTTCTTTGTAAATTTTCTATTTAGTTTTTATTTTTATGGATTTCTACCTAGTCAATATGTGCAGACCATGTAAATTGTTTAAAATCTGCTTTACAATTTGAATACTGTTTTAGGTTCTCTCCCTCTCCCTCTCCCTCTCCCTCTCTCTGGACACGTAAACCATCTTATTCTTTTGGTCTTCTTACTACTCTATATCTGCACACAATCAAGTTGATTGTGACCACTAATTTTTTATGTGGACCCTATTTTTTTTAAAAAAATATCTTCATGGATCTCGTTTTCAACTTTTTTTTTTGTTTTTGTGTAAACCCCAAATAACTTTATTTATTTTTATTTCAACTTTAACCACAACAAATTTAAAAAAACATCTTTTTTTTAGCTCTCTCTATCCTCCAAACTCTTCTTCCTCTCTTTCTGCAACCCATTTAAGCTCAACAACATGTATGGCTCGGCATGGTCCTCGAAGAATGGGAGGCCCTTCATTTTAGCTATTTGGTCATATACACCTCGGTTAAAAAGATCAGCCACGGTTTTCGAGATTAGAAGAACGAGCATAAAAACGGGGAGAATGTAGAGGTTGTTTGTAAGCTCCAAAAGGATTACACAGACATAGACAGTCGTGCGCATGTTGCCTGCAAGTGGCTCCCAAGAGAGCAAAAAGACGAGGGTCATAAGAGGTCAGGAAGTGAGGAGGCTATGGCGCGACCACCTAAACGGCCACAAGAGGCACCAGCGAGAATAACAGGGATGAAAAGCCCAGACGGGAGAGCAACACCATAGGTTAAAAGACCAAGTGTATACATAGATAGAAACAAAAAATGTGAGGCTTTTCATGGTTCCATAGTTGAAGAAGCTCTTGAAGTTGCCTGAGCGACCGACAGTTGGAAATGGCTCCTTGAGGGTTTCGGGGCAGGGGGTGCAGCTGGGGAGCCAAGGAAGGCAGCATGAGGTGAGGCGGGAGATGGCACACCGGGCCCTTCTCATTGCTTATGTTTTATGCTCCAAGGAGTTTGTCCGTTGCCGGAAAACACGAGGAAGAGGAAGAGGCATATGGCTAATAGGGCTTAAGCCAAGAGGGGCTTCATCTTTCCCCCGAGTTTTGGCCGGCAAATTGGGGCTTTAGCCGGAAAACCCCAAATTCTGGGGCGGTAAATTTTGGGGGTTGAGAGAGAGAATTGGGAGGTTGAGAGAGAGAAAGGGAATCGTGAGAGAGAGAGGTTTATAAAATAATGTTATTTTTTAATTTGTTTGAGTCAAAAAAATTAATAAATATAATATATATATATATATATATATATATAGGGGGTTAAGAGATAAAATAAAATAAATTTTTATGTAGTAAGATTGGTTTTGCAACCTTAGATCAATGAAAAAATACTCAGCTTTTGCCTGTCAAAGCGGCTATACGTGAGTAGTTGAAGAAGGCAAAACAAAATTGATTAATTTTTTAAATAGATTTTAAAAATTTTAAGCTATTTTTTTAATATTTTGATTTTTTCAAGAAAAGTTATGAAAAAAAGAGAAAACATTTGCATTATTACTGGATGCTCCATATTTTCACGCAAATTTATGCGGATGTCTTCCTTGATCACCTTTTTACAGTTTTTTTCAAATACCCCCCATCTATTGTTGCAAACATTGCATCGGTTTTTATTTATTATTTATTTGTAGGGCTGTCCGATAGCTTAAGGCTCAATTTGGGATCGGTTAGATGTTTCAAAGGTTAGACTGCCTTAAAATTGAGTTGTTCTATGTCCCAAACATTGGACAACACCATTAAAGGTATTCTCCCTTATTTTAGTCACCAAAACATTGTTTCCGTATGGTGTTCGAAATATCAAATGGCTTTTTTTTTTCTTTTTTTTTTATTAAAGTAATGAGTTAGATACTTCTTGGATTTAATTTTTCCAACCTTTTAATATGTGACATGATTCCGAATCCCAAACAATCAATCAAGTGGAGACTTCTACTTTCCATTTATATGTTGAAATATCAAGAATTGTTGTCACATAAAATACGGGTGGAAATATGACAATCGTTTATCTATTTCTTTTCCACCTGTAATTTATATTTTATAAAAGTTCACACGGTTGTATAATATAAACTGTTCATAGAGATTGGAGATATCATGTTAGTATGTACACATGAATACATGCATGCATAGGTGCATGGTTGTAGGGAAGGACTTATAGTATATGTGGTTATGGTGGTAGATGCCATAATATGATGTTTTGAGTTGCATTCTTATCATTCCCTTCACTCACTTAACGGCTTAAAATAAAAAACAAAATGCACATCTGCACTGGGATATAAAAAAAAGTAGAAAAAATTAAGTCCCATGTTTGAAACATCGAACAAACTCCTTTAAAAAAAATATATACAAAGCAGTTTAATGTTTCCAATAGCAACATCATATCACAACTAAATGAAATAAGAAAATAATGTTCATTCCCAATGTTTGAAATATTGGTCTGACCAAAAAATGGAAGGTGCCTACAATGGGGCTATCCGATGTTTGGGGCATCGAACAACCCAACTTTAAGGTACCACATAGGGACCCCAAGGCTGTAGCCCTATAGTTCAGAAAAATAGAATAACAAATCGGCTGAATATTTTGAACATCAGACAAGAGACTAAATTAAAAATAAAATAAAATAAAAGCGGCAAAATATAATCTCCATATAAATTTGGAGAAAATATGGAGCATCCAATAAGACCGTAATCATTTTCCATTTGTTCCATAATTTTTAATCTAATCCAATAAATGTTGAATAGACTAGACTTCAATGTCCTAAGTTCAGTGATCAATCCAATCGGCTGGAGACATTTTTTAGGTTTAAGATGTGCAAGAGCAAGAACACTAAGTCATTACATGAAAAATGCTTTTGTAAGCTTAAACTAATACTCAATTGCACCAGTGGTCTAGTGGTAGAATAGTACCCTGCCACGGTACAGACCCGGGTTCGATTCCCGGCTGGTGCACGAATGTTTTAATTCATTTTAGCATAGTGTGGTGGTAGTTTCTATTTAGGAGCATCTCTTCTTCACGTGTCGATGATATTTATGCTGTAAATGCAACATTAATCTGATGTTTATGCTGTTTAAATGCAATATTAATGGTTTACATTTGAAAAATAAGAGAAAATTACATAAAAATGCGTAACATTAATCTGATTTTTATGCTGTTTAAATGCAACATTAATGGTTTACATTTGAAAAATAAGGAAAAATTATATAAAAACCCTTAACAAATGCAACATTAATGGTTTACATTTGAAAAATAAGGAAAAATTATATAAAAACCCTTAACATTAACGTGATGTTTGTACTGTTTAAATGCAACATTAATGGTTTACATTTGAAAAACAAGGGAAAATTACATAAAAATCCTTTATACTTTACGTTATTACAGATATGTCAAATAGTTTATGTTATTACATGTATATATATATATTTTTAAATATACCAAATAGTTTCTGTTATTACATGTATATTTGTTTGACCACATTACCCTTTTCGGATGTTCAACATCTGAAAATATGGCTGAAAGTTAAACGTTAAAGTTCCTATTTTTGGATGTTGAACATCGGAAATTAAAGGATTTTCGGATGTTCAACATCCGAAAATACCCTAAGTGTTGAACGTTGAGTACAACATTTTCGGATGTTAAACATCCAAATCTAAGATTTTCGGATGTTCAACATCCAAAAATACCCTGATAGTTAAATAAACCTTTGTCTTCTCTGTTTTCGGATGTTGAACATCAGAAAATCTCTTAAATTCGGATGTTCAACATCCGAAAATGTTATACTTAACGTTAAACGAACGACGTATTTTTGGATGTTGAACATCCAAAAATTCCTCAATTTCCGATGTTCAGCACCCGAAAATAGGAAATTTAACGTTTAACTTTAGGCTTATTTTCGTATGTTGAACATCCGAAAATCCTACCAATTCGGATGTTCAACATCCGAAAAATGGTAAAGTGGTCTTTTAAAAAAAAAAACGTTATAAAAGGTAAAAAAAACGTTATAAAAGGTAAAAAACGAACATACATGTAATAACATAAACTATTTGGTATATCTGTAATAACGCAAAGTATAACGGATTTTTATGTAATTTTCTTGAAAAATAAACTAGTGTATTTAAATAGAAGATTTTTTTTTGGCAAATCAAATAATATGAGTTTTTATTTTTTGGGTGGTCCAGTGCTAAGAATCAAACTCGAGAATTAGTGTTAACAACATCATTTGCAAACCACTCAAGCTCAATCCTGATTCCTATCTGGTTTTGAAACCTTTTATTTTTTATTTTTTAACGCTAACAGTAAGCTTTCATTGAGTGAACGAGAGATTACAAGAGAAGATGATGAAAGAAGAAAAAAGAAGGAAGAGAAAAAAAAAAAAGAAAAGGAGAAGAAAGATCAGAGAGGAAAGAAGAGAAAACTATGAAGAACCTGATTTTGAAACTTCTTAACACAAATCCGAGTTTGACTTTGAACCATGTTTAAAACTAGTATGCTGAGGGATATCGTATGGTTGGGATCCCCCTCATTGAAATTAGCTCAAGAAACTAATATTTCCACTTTTCAATTAATTGACTGTTGGAATTTAATGGCGTTTCAAATCAACTTTATTGTATTACATTCTAATAACACGATGAACAAGGATCTTGAGTGTTTTAGTTTCATAGGACAAGACGCGATGAACAAGGATCTCGAGTGCCTGATTAAAAGAGAAGTGTAACTGGGTGTCACACTGTCACAGCTAGTAAACCCGACTCAACAATGTCCTGCTACTGAGTTGAGTTTAGAATCTATCTCATAATGTTTCTTAACAAATTTGAAGGCCAAATATGTTGAGCACACGTAATTCAGCATTACAGTTTTTAATCGTTCTTGAGATATTTAAGCAAAAATAGTGCACCAAAGCTGATTTTGATGATATCATTCTAGTTTGAACTTTGAATTAAGGCATGAAGATATTTTCGAACTATGCAGAAATTGATCTCAGTATCTCGTTCAAATTTATGCAGTGAATTGAGTATCACAATTCTCGCCCTCGTTTCTCAATCCGTTACTAGAAAATTTAACCCCGGGCCTCCACCAAACTATAGCAGATATGTAGAACCCTAGTATTCCCTAAAAGTTTATCGAGAGTGCCACTCAAAACAAACTTTAACGAGTGTTTCGTTACGCTTAATTGCATCCTGAGTGCGTACCCGTCAGGGTTTATTTGTATCTTAAGCTTCTTTAGATGGAGTAAATACTTACTTGGAGAAAGCATGTAGTCGTGCCTCTAAGTCATTGTGGAGAATAGTGAAAACAATTATGAAAAATCCCTAAATCGATTACCAATTCTATGTAGTTGACGTGCTTGCAGATAATTTCATGCCTAAAGTAAGATTGATTGACATACATTGAGTGTTTATTTAATTTAGATTGGTAACTAGGCTGAGGACTTTACATCGCCAAAATTTGAGGTCATAAGAGTACTTGGTAGGGTTTTACTAGAGAATGAATAGTTAACATGTTCTGACGAAGCATATAATCTTTGGCTAAAAGTGGTCATCTAAAAAGTATCAAACTCTCTATATGAGCTGTATTTTATGGGAAATTTATCGAAATATCTATGAGAGATGAATTGTTTTACTTTTTTATTTTATTTTATTTTGAAGTGCCTATGAAAAGACGTCATTTTAATTTGAAATAATTATAAATAGGTAAAATGTTGAATGATTCATCTCCAATAGTTACGTTACCACCATATCTCCATGGCACAAAATACTATATTTTCCTATTAACACCATGAAGAGAGAGAGCATTTACACCCCAAGATGGGATGTAGAGTAGGGCTCAAAGCTTAAGAGGCTTTATAAATTAAGTACACAAAAAAAAAAAGTGACAATCTCCCAATAAATAACAACAATTAACCAACTTCCCCTCTTGTAGCAGCTCCCATGGTTTTCTATTTCTTCATAAATTCCAATGAAAAAAAAAAAAAAACTCCCAATTGTTTTCACTTCTACCTGAATCGTTTTAGAATATTTCTATAAAAGCCTTTTCTACTTTTCATCTTTTCCCAAATTACACACAGTGAATGCCCAATAATTGTGATGGAACCGTGACCCCATAAGATAGCCATTCTTTTCAAGGCCATAGATACCTTTATGCTCTAATTTTCTGGCATGCATAGATATTCCCTCCATGGGTATGGTGAACATAAATGTGATGAGTTAATGGAGCTCTGGATTGCCATAGGTGACGTCCTCTCCATAACTGTAATCATTCTCTCTCTTATTTAAGCTCCACCTGCTCTGTTAATGGCGAGAGTGAAGTATATCAGTATGATTGTCCCCATGCTTGACCTGCAAGGTTCATTTCATGCCCCCATCAATTTTGTTAACTTTTTCAGAAAAATATTGTTTCTTTCAAAAAATGTATTCATATTGGAGTTCAATGTTTCAAAAGTTGGAATTGGG
>NW_006499435.1:2095118-2106025 GCF_000471905.2 Amborella trichopoda
GAAGAGAGAGAGAGAGAGAGAGAGAGAGAGAGTTATACAGTGTGGCGAATATGAGGAGTATCCTTCTAGGATGGAGAGTGAAGCGGTTGAATCTCCTGCATCTGCCATCGTTGTCGCCCAAGTTGGGGGAAGGGTTGGTGAGAGGGAGGAGAGCTTTGGTTGTGGGCATCAATGGCTGCTTCATCTGCTCCAGCTGTGAACTTGCAACTGCAAAGACATGGCCTCTTCATATCTCGCCATACGAACAGCTCCATAATTATTTTTTTTAAAAAGTGCTCCGAAGTTGAAAAAACAGATATATGTGTAATAACATATTTTTTAAGTATTTTCGTAATAATGATATGTACGGAATCTTTCTATTTTAATATGATTCGAATCAATGGTCAATTTTTGACAATTTTTTTCTCTCCCTCTCTTTAAATTTTACACGATTTTCTTCAACTCCTTACTCACATTTCTTTTCAATGGGAAGTCACCATTTACCGGTGATAGAATGTTGATAAGAAATCATTGTCCAATGCTATCATTTTCGTATAAGGAAATTTTTTTACAAGGTTGCAATCTTATTCTATCTATTAAAGTAAAAGGCACCTGAAAAAGCGTTTACAAAATATTATCTCTCTAATTGATCATCTTGACTTCGAGAAACGTGAATATGAAAAAATAAAAAACGAAAAAATTCTAGTCATAAAAATAGAACGTTGTTTAACAAGTTATCTAGATTATCTATTTTTAAGATTTTCAAGTATTAATTAATGTATTATTTTTTACCTCTTTTTAAATTTAAAACTTTATAACCATGAATCAAAGTAAGTTTTCAAACCATCATAAAAAATTTATATTTCAAATCGTAGCTTCTTTTTTTTTGGGATTGGATTCTTTTTCTGTGATAGAAATGAAGCTCACGACATCATATTGTGGCAATCCCAATCTAACCAACTAATCATGAGCTCATTCTTATTTATGGCATATAGTTGAATCATGAATATGAGAATTTTTATACTAAATTCTCACAAGAAGTTATGGTTATTAAGAGAACTACACGAGAGAGAATTTATGGTTATTATCAATGTTTGAAAACCTTGATTGGTTGGGTGAATCGGCCATTCATGAACCAGTCCGGATTGATGATCTAGGTTAGAGATCGCCGATAGAAAAATAAAAAATTGAAAATAAAAAAATCGAAGTAATAAAAAATAAAAAAGCAGAAACCAATTTCCTGACGGAACCACTCAGCAAGTTCAAGTGAGAAGCGCCTTGTTCCTTATAGGTTCGGGAGTCCCCAACAATTCTTGTGTTTTCAGTGGGGTATTCCGATCGGACCACCGATTGCTAAAACGATGATCGCTAAATATGAGTAAGAGAGAAAACACAAGCAGTTAGGGTGAAATGATGAGGTGATACAAGGGCAAGGTTCTAAACAATCAAATTAGAGCGTACATAAAAAAAATTTCACTAAAAAAAGTTATTTTGATGCCCAACTATCTTTAAATTGATCACCTCGGCATCAAAATGCATGTACACGAAAACAAATGGATTGCAAGTTTTGGAAGTAGCATATCTTCTTATGTATTTTTGGATAGTCAATTTTTCAATATTTTTAAATTTTTATAAATCTGCTTGAACTATACAATTTTTGAAGCTTTAAATTTTATAGTTAAAGATGAAAACATACTTTTAAGGCTATCACAACGATTTTCCGGCATTGAAAGTTTGAAACCACATTTCTCAATACTATTTCAAAATACGTTTTATTTTGATCGTTTAGAGCCTCGACTCTATGCAAACCGCACACTTTACGAAACACCCTGACCCCGAGTAAAGTAACACTGAACTACAAAGCAGCTGGGAGTATTCTCTACTGCACCAAAATAACCATATAATACAAAACAAATATCTATACTGACCCTCACTTCAAACCGCACAGCCGAAGTTTCCTGGAAGGGGCCCTTGTTTTTGTTCTTTGTGTAACTGTTCAGTGTTCAATGGCGCGATCGAATTTGAAGCCTCACAAATATGAGGGAAAAGATGATTAAAAAACATGGCATTTGTACGATGTCGATATTTGAAGGGTGAGGTGCACACGTACTATAGTTTACATTGAATTTAGTCTGAATTGGGAAAGGGAAGCCTCTCTAGGGAAATGTCTCCATATGACCCAAATATAAGTTCATTTTTTAGCCGCCTAAATTTGTTTATACCACATTGTCATGCCCAATACTATTCAATTTTTTTATTTTTTTTTTAAAATATTTTTGGATGAAATTTTGGGAGTCCCATTATAAAACTAAGGCGAACCTGTAAAAAATTTAACAAAATATTTTTTATAAAAATAAATGATCAAAATGACCCTACAATTTTTAGGGGTATTTAGGTAATTTTTCATCACAAGAAATTTTTTTTTATTATTTGTATCATGTGTGCCCCTGTCAGATCTATGTGTGCCCCAAATTTTCTTTCAAAATAATTTGTAGAATAAAAATAAAAATTTACAAGCTGTCTGATCAAGATCTGACGGTTAAGAGCTAGCTTGTGAGATTGGGACTCAAGTCATCTCAAATCTGACGGTTAAGACCAGGGGTCTCATATACTATATCGGTGGGTGGTGTCACATATAAAGCTCCATCTTCTATATGACCCCCACATATGTAGCATATGTGACCCCTGGTTTCAGCCATTAGATCTAAGAAGATGGCTTAATTCACAATGTCACAAATTAGCTTTTAATTGTCAGATCTTAATCAGATGGCTTAAAGTTTTTATTTTTTATTTTTAGTTTATAAATCATTGTAAAGCAAAATTTGGGGCATACATAGATCTGACAGGGGCACACATGATAAATAACAATAATAATATATTTTTTTGATGAACAATTACTTGAATACCCCTGAAAATTGTAGGGGCATTTTGGTTATTTATTTTTATGGAAAATATTTATTTTTTATTTTTTCCAAGTTCACTCTAATTTTATAATAGAACACCCAAAAATTCATCCAAAATATATTTTATAGACAAAAATGCAAAATAAAACAGCATTTGGCGTGACATTGGGGTATGAACAATAATAGCCGTTCGATTCAGATCGAACAACTAAGAAGTGAAATCACATATAACTTAAATATTGTTGGGGCCACAAAAAAATATTTTCTATTGGGAAATGAGCCGGGCAATGGTTACATTGTGGTTTTCATTCCCTCTAACATCAACTAACTAATACTTTAAAAAAATAACTCTTAAACCATTTGAAAAAAAACGGGATATGGGCTTATTTTCCTCATTGAATTACCCAACAAAAAAAATCTAGTCTAAACTAAAACCCACAAGTTGATTTTATTTTTAATTTTATCAAATAGTAGCTTATATGTTGGGGATATTGCTTCTATATTTCCGTCCCCCAATGTATCAAACATATCTTTAAAATAGATGTGAAGTTGTAGTCCCTCCTAAAAGAATAAAGGGTTATATTAGGATACTTATAAATACAAGTATTTTTTTATTGTACTCAATATTTTTGGACCACTCGTTGCTCATGTTTCACAATATAAATTTTTTTAATTAAGAGCATTTTTTGTGGAGGGGTATGATAGATATTTATATAAAAAACTGCTCTCATTTTATTAGTGGTTAAAAAACAAGCATTACCCCATAAGGGTGATGTTACACCTCATGTGGATAATATTATCGTCCACTATAATTAATAAGAAAAATTACAAAAAAAAAAAAACCCGAGATCACATTTTCTATACAATTTACCCCGACGTAATTTGTTATCTCACTTTTTTCCTTAAAACAAGCTTTCTATGCAAATACTCTCAAGGAAAAAACTCATTTTTTTTAAACGGATATGCCCTTCCAATATAAAAAAATCATTTTGGCCAGATTTGACGTTAACTTTTGGACCCAGTAGCACATTGCCCGAGCGCACTATCAGATTGTCGGAGCACACAAGTATCGGACCACTCTTAAGACAACTACCGAATCGAAATCGAGTACCGTCAGACTGCCTTCACATAGTGGCGGAGTCTTGAAATCCAATAACATTTACTGTCGGACCGCCCTTTGAAACTACCGGACCGCCTTTGAAACTGCCCGACTGCCCTTTACAACTGCTGGACCACACTTTATATAGTGCCGGAGCCCTATTACCGGACCTCACTTTACAAAAGTGCAGAAGCCTTACTGCCAAACCTCACTTTACACAATGCCGGAGCCCTACTGCCGGACCACTTTTATACAGTATCGGAGCCCCTATTTTGGTGAAATAGAGAAGAGAGATGCGCGGGTAAGGTAAAAGTAAGGGAGGGTAGTTTAGATACTTTTTTATTTTATTTTCGGTTGGGGGTATTTACATAGAAAATGTATTTTGGGGGGAAAGTGACAGCAAAAGTTGGGTTGGGGTAAATTGCATAGCAAGTGTAGTCTTGGGGTTTGTTGTAATTTTCCCTAATTATTATATATTTTTCTTTCAATCAAAATTTTTTACTTTGCACTTGATTAATTATTTAAAATACACATAGACCAAAAAAGCATTACATGGTGTGGCAACAGTATCAAGTGTCTAAAAATGTGAAGTACCTTAAAGAAATACTCCTATGTATGAGTATCCTAACATAACTCAAGAATAAAATCTAACGGTTCAAAAAAATTTCCAAAAAATTATCTTTTTAGCTTTTAAAATTTTCCTTTTACACGTGTCAAAGATTATATAAATCTAAAAAATTAGGTCCAAAATCTATCAAAAAATTAGATTAAAAAAAGGGACCACATATGTTCATGTGAGTCCTATGACTCATAGAGATCTTGTCCTAATTTTATTTATTTTTTCATACTATATTCACATGAAAGCTAGGGCATAAATACAACAGTATTGGGCGTGCTCAGTAAAAATACAAAAATAGTTCAAAAAATTTAGCCAAAATACCCAGAAATATAAGGGTATTTTGATCACTTTTTAACTTGAAATCGTTCTTTTTTTTGGTTTGCGTCCTCCTTGGATGCATGGATGCCCGAATTAAATTTAGAAATAAAAAATGACAAATCAATTCAATTTGTAGCCCTCTGATGAATCCTAGACGTATTCCGAAACCGTCATTCTTGCCATATTTTGTATGTTTCTTAAAAGGAAAAACTTTCTATAAAATTGTCAATCTTATATTATTGAAGTAAGGCACAATTTAAAAACCTATTACAAAAGTTTGTTTTTGTGGCTAGAGAACCGTTTGTTTGACCATCTCAGCCACGAGATGTATAGGTATGAAAAAAAGGAAAAAAACGTTTTCAAGTTCTGAAAATAGTTCATCAACCTGGATCTTTATTTTCAAGATTTTCAAGTGTTTATAGATCTACACAATTTCTATTATTTTCAAAGCTTTTAATTTCATGATAAAGGGTGAACTTAGATTTTTAGATCATAGCAATATTTTTTGGCACCAAAAGCACATCTTTCAACACAATTTCAAGGTGCACTTGACTTTGATTGTTTAAGGTTGATGCCTTATACAATCCTCGTCATTTTAAAAAAAGATGCAATTTCTATAAGGCTCAGTCTTTTTCAAAAGGAAGTAAAGCCTCATCTCGAAATCTTGTCTACATAACACTTTAGGCACGAGAAAATTGCTCCGAAATCTAGTTCTACTTCGGGTTAAGAAATTTATAATAGTTTGGGTGTTACAAAATTCAAAAAAAAATCTTTTGAAATTTGAGCATGAGCAATGAAGTAAATGGAGTCACCCAATTTCACATCTTTTAATCAAAATGAATTGTGAGCACATCCATTAATAAAAAATAATTGTGAGCACGTAAATAGTAGCTTTCTATACTTTTCCTAAAAAGAAAGGTACCTTTAATTGTTTGTTTCTTGGTGGTTTCATCCGGTTCTTGCTCTTCAACGCTCCTTCTATCCCACCTGTACGAGCCCTTCCGTGAAAGGGCAATCTACCAAAAGAACAAAAGAAGAAAACCATGGGCGTAAAATTACTAAACTACCATCGAGCTCTACAAAATGTGCTCAAATTAGTGAACTTTTTGGCTTATGCCGTGTCACGTGAATGAAGCTAGACAGCTACTTTTAGGACTGAACTGACGGCCTAGATATCCACGTAAGATTGATTTGTCTCGTGAGAGACCAGAATCGTCCATTTGATTTGAACCCATCAAAATGATTCGACCATTCATTGATATTACCATCAACTTTGTTTGTAAAGTATAGCTACCCAAGAGAGAAAAAAGGGCAGTGTTGAGAGCGAGAGAGAGGTATATGCGAAACTCCTCTTGTCCAATTCTGAACCGGCCAATTAAACAAGAACCATGCAAATCCGATTTTTGTCGGTTTTGGTACGTATATGTAATTGGGACTTTTTAGTGTTAAAAAGTAAATGGTATTATTATATACCATCTTTATATACAAAAGGGTGAGTTGAGTAATTTATCATTGTATTTAATAAAATTTAGACATTTATGTATCTTTTTGTTTTTGTTTTTTTACTTGGAGTTTTTTTTACTAAATATATTTTTGGTCAAAATGAGAGATGTTAATGTTCCAAATGAATGATGTCATACCACATAGATCAAGTCATACCATTCTTAACGACTAAAACTACTTTTACTAGAAAAAAACTTCATATGCAAAATAAAGGTACATAAATCTCCAAATTTTGTTAAGTACAAAGATAATTTACTCCATGGTGTATACAAAAAGGGATTTGTTTGTAATGTATTTTTTAATATTTTTTATCATTTTAGCAAAGATTGAAAAGTGTTTTGGCTATAAATATTTATTTTTATATTCTCATCTTTTTTGGATTTTTTTTTTAAAATACTTGGGCACAAATCGATTTTTTTAAATCTATTTTTTCAAAACTTTTCAACTAAATTTGGATGTGTTTTATTTAATCATACTTCAAATATACTTTTTATTTTTTTTAATTCTTTTTTACTTTGAAATACTTTTTGGACCTGCCCTGTTAGGCTAGTCGAACTAGCCGGTTTACCCTGGCTCTTGGCCGGTTTTCTAGACCAGTGCGATTTTTTTCGAACATGGAGAGAGAAAGACACTAGAGAGAGAATGATTGTAGAAGGTAGAGAGAGAGAGTGCTCACAGTCATTTTAGGACTACCCGAGCTTTGAGGTTGAGCCAGGCTTTCCACATCTACGACCACACTAGCCGGTATCTCAGTTGCAGTACTTGGGTTCTGTTTGGGGATACATGGATAATAAAATATTAATATATTGTAAGAGGAGAAGGCTAGAAAAAGCTAACGTTGAATCCAGTGAATTCAAGGCTAAAGCTGCAAAATTAGAAGATGAAAATGAAATATTGTTTTCTTTTTTAGGGCAGACTAAGACAAAAATAATAGCAAGGGAAAATTTTCCAAAAGCACCTAAAGATAAAAGTATTTAACGTCTTGCTTATTTTTTTCTGTTCAATTTCAAAAATCTCAACAAAAGGTCAAGAGTTAGAACAGGGTGTGGGAGGGTCTGGGTCTCATACGATCATTACTCTTTTGATAAATGGGTAGAACATTTTAAGTGATTTTAAATAAATTGCCGTAATAATAATGATAATATCACGAAGGGAATTATACAATAAAGCCATTTATATTTGTTCCAAGAAGATTACAATGTGAAATTGGGCACATGGGGACACGCACGGTGTAAAATTGGGTACTTGGGTCAGGCTATTCCCATTCAAAGTCATCGTCATCAAAACCTTTTTTCCCAATTAATTGAAGCTACTACGATTCCCCATTAAAAGTCTGAAAACCAAAAAAGAAATTCTCAAAATTTCTGAAATTTTTTGCAGAGAAATGACACTCCTCAAGCTAAGAGATTTCACATTTGATGCTTAGATATCACATTTAACTATTAGAGCTGAATAACAAATTATTATTCTTGTAATCAACCCAAAATAGTTCAAATAAGACTCGGTGATACCACCTTAATAGCTAAGGGACATTTCAAATATTAAAAGCTAAGAACGTAATTTTTTTTTTTTCTAAGTAGTTGGTCTGGCTACACTAAAAGGTTAAATGGGTGCTTAGATTTGGAATTCAGTTTTCTTTGACCAAATCACATAACGTAATCCACTGTAAAAAGGAATTTGTGAAAAGGAGCACCGGTTTTAGTATTTATACTCATGATTGGAGACATTACCAAACCCACCTGCATCGGGACTTCCTCCATTTAATTGCAATTTCTTTATATCACGTCTGCATCAAGACCGAAAGAATGGGTCAGTATCAACAGATAATCGCTGCTTAAAATAGGGGAAAATGGATTAAGACAGATGAACAAGCGGTTAATATTCATAACGTAAGCGCCAAGGAACCAAATTAAAATGACATCCAATACAAAGAAACTTGATGATTCAACTCAATTAATTTCTATTTGCCCATTCAAAACATTCTATTTTAATAGGTGATTTTGAAATATGTGTCACATAAATGGATATGAGCATCTGAAAAAGTGAATTTTAAAATTGACTTTTCAGACACCAAACATAACGTCCCTACATACCAACCCTAAAATTAACTTTTCAAATAAGACATAAAATACCTACATCCATTAAATAAAAAGAAAGAGAGAGAGGGGATTATAGGTAACAAAAGACATTTCACTATGAGATTTCGACAATGAAATGTTAAGATTAAATTTATAAATCATAAAAATACGAGATAGGCACCGTATCTTTAATGTGATAAATGTCGTATCTTTGATGTGTCGAAACGATACACAAATAAACACGAGTATCTACCATACCTTGCCTTACCAAAGTAACGAAAATGTTCTTTGAACAAAAAGTCACAAGACTTGAGGTAGGGAACAACTTATAGGAGTGAAAAAGAGTGAGTTGGATAAGGGGGTATCTCTTAAAGGAGTAACTTTAGCAAATAATATGCTTTTTTAACCAACTTCTTTGAGTTTAAACGTTTTGATTGAAAAAAAAAAGCAAGGTTGTTATTATTGTTCCATGGAGCCTTTCTACGAAACCAGTGCTAACCAAAATTATAAAACACAAAGAAAGACAAAAACAGAGAGAAATTCTATGAAGCTTCTTTTTCTTTCTTAAAAATCAGGTTAAATTATATTTGTCAAAGTCTTATCCCAAATAATTAAAGTCGACTAGAAAATCAGGTTAAACCTAAATTATAAACCAGAGACCAGTCAAATCTCAAATCAAAATTAGTAAATTTCATTGGCTCACTAGAGAGAGGGGGAGGTTGTCACAAAACTCGTTGAGCTCCCCAGCGAGAGAAGTAAAAAGTTCCATGAGAATACAACCTCAGACAAATAGAAAAAAACAAAAAAAATCACTAATTACATAAAAGTACTTTTAAAATATGTGACAAATGCTCGCATCTGTAAGAGCATGTTAAGAAAAAAAAAAAAGCAAAAAAAACAAAAAACATATTGGCGCTTTTATAAAGTAAAAATAAAAATTTTAAAATATGAGGATAAATCGGAGCTACGAAAAATCACACTAAAAAGCAAATAATCAGCCTAAAAGGCGTATTTATATAGAAATTTAAATTCACTTCAAATTCACCTCAAATACAATACAAAACCTATCTGAGAATTGTCCAATTAACAAATAAAAAATTTAGAAATTTATCGGCCATAAAAAAAAGGTCATATTTGTATGAGGAATTCATATTTTTTTTCCATAAAATATAGGAATTCAAAAAAATTGCATCGAATAAAAACTGATCTTTGAGTATTTCATAGTTCATAAAAAATATTCTTAAATTAAAAGAAACAGAAACTAAATTAATTGTTATTTTCTAGTTTTATAGGATAAAGAAAAACTTAAAAAGCACGCATGCACAGTAGATCCCTTGAATTTTCCAAAAATCGACAGCATATCAAAAAATAAAGCAAAAATCATATCAACAGTTAAACCCTTTGCAAAAAATTGTTCATTTTCCTGAAATTTCATACAAAAAAAAACCAAATTTACGATAAAAATCGACAATGAATATTGTATAATAAAAACTCAGAAAAAAAAGAAAGCACATTAACCTGCAATTCCAGTCTTGTGAGGACGAAAAATCCCTTAAATTTTTCAACAAAAAACTTACGAAATTTTTTTACTGAAATGAAATCAAATTCCATAAATCCACGAGATTTAAAATATCTATAAAATCAATTAAATTTCGACTAGAAAGGGCAAAGTTTCAATACAATCCATAACTTCCAATGAAAATATCCAATCTTTCATTGAAGTTCCATTTCTGTTACTGACATGGAGAAAAAAGAGAGAAAACAGGGAGCATTTTAAAGAGAATTAATGGCTTTTAAGGCTAAAGAAAACTTACAGTGAATGCGAGCTTTAGAAGTTCAAAAACCAGAGGATCCTCAAACTTAAAACTCCAAATTGTTATTTTCTTTATCAGGCTTCGATCCACAAAAGCTATTAGCCTCCTTCTGCGACCCTGTTTCTTCTTGGCATTGTTCAGTTACGCACATAAATCTGCTTGCTGTTTTGTTTCCTCGCTGTTCGCTTCCCAATAAAGAGAGAGAGAGACGAGGGGATAGAGAGAGAGAGTTATTAATTCCAACAGAAGATAGAGAGAGAAAGAGGAAAGAGAGGAGAGAGAGGGAAGAGATAAACAGAGAGAAAAAGAAAGAGAGAGAGAGAGAGAGCGAGAAAAGGGAGAAAAACAAAAGAGAAAGGATTTGCAGGGAGAGAATTTGTAGTATTCACCCTAAAAAAACAGATTTGTAGAGAGAGAAAGAGGAGTGAGAGGGCGTTGCCAAGAAATCGCAGGGTGGATGCAGAGTCCGTTCAACGTCACGGAATTTCTAGGCCGAGGTAAGCGACAAAAACCTCGTTGCCTTTAGTGGTTTCAATAAATTATCCCCTTTCTTGGAGAATGACGAGAAGGTCCTCGATGATGAATAATAATAAT
>NW_006499435.1:2106648-2118221 GCF_000471905.2 Amborella trichopoda
ATATTATTATTATTATTATTATTATTAAAAAAAATTGACCTTTTTTGAGAAAGTTCACACAATCTTAAAATGTAGAGTTAAGGTGCACCTCAAAATCTATCAAAAAATTTGTTTTGATGTTTGAAAACCATATGATTGATAATTTCGATATTGAGATGTTTGAATAAAAAAACAAGATTTTGAGTCTTGAAAATAGTACATCTTGCGACAAATTATCTCGACCATCCATTTTCAAGATTTTTATGTATTTATAGATTTACTTGATTTTAGAGTTTAAAATTTATAATTAGTTATGGAAATGGATTTTTAAATCACATTGAGAATTTTTAACACCAAAATTAAATCTTATGATAAAATTTAGAGGTGCACCTTAATTTAATTATTTAAAGTTGCAACAGGTAAACACATTTTTTTGTTTGTTGTCTAAGGCTCAGACAACAATGCCCAATATTATTAATGGGGTGTGGTTTGTATAGAGCTCAGGCTCTAAACAATCAAATTTGAGTCCGGGAAAGGAAAATATATATCTATTCATAAAAAGAAAAGAGGAAAATATATGTTGTATGTCAAGTTAATATGAAAAGCGTATATTGTAATCTATATATTTGAAAATGGTAGATATAATATACTGTAATCCGTACCGAGACTTACCATAAATACAAGACATTGTATCTACCCTTCCCAAATATACATATTACAATATAAACTTTCCATATTAATTGGATATACAATATATATTTTCCTTTCATAGAACCCATCTTCAAATAGTATCAAGAAAAATGATTTCAATACGGGAAATCTTTTTGATAGCCTTAGAATATATTTTCAGTTTTAATTATAAAACTTAAAGCTTCAAAAATAGTATATATCGAGCAGATCTATGACAACTTGAAAATGTTGAAAATTGATAGTCCAAACGTACGCTACAAGATGCACTATTTATAAAACTTGAAATCCATTTTTTTTTCATGTACACGCATCGTAATGTCGAGATGATCAATTTAAGGATATTTGATAATCAAAACAACTTCTTCTAATGAAATTTTTGATGTGAGCTTCAATTTGATTATTTAGAACCTCTGCTCCGTATAAATTTTTCATTTATCCTTTTTTTCATCTATTTTCTAAGGGAAGAGATTTGCGAACTTAGGCATTTGTGGATTGATTAAAATAACCATGTTCTTTATCAAGAATGACGGGAATGTCCTCAAAATGTTTTTATCAAGAGCACAACTCCCTTTATAGTAGGGTGCGGTTTCTATAATGTTGCAACCTTAAACGATCCAATTAAAGCACGTCTCCAAATTTTATTGAAATATATAATTTTGGTATAAAAATTTCTTAGGATTATCTCAAAATCTATTTTTATATCTAATCATAAAATTTAAAAACTTAAAAAATGGTCAAAATCAAGTAAATCAATAAATATATGAAAAACTTGAAAATAGACGGTTTAGATAATGTGTTGCAAGATGCTCTATTTTTAAGACTTAAAATATTTTTTATTTTATTTTATATTCATACATCTCGATGCCGAGATGATAAATTAGAGGGTTTTTCAACATCAAAACAATATTATCCGATGGATTTTTTATGTGCATTTGTAATTCTACATTTTAAGGTTCCAACCTTATATAAACTTTTTCCTTATTGTTAATATTGGAATTTCCTTCTTCTTTTTTTTAATGCTGAGGGAAAGAGATTTGTGAACTTAGGCAAACCGAGTGCACATATCTATGCAATATAACATACGTGTGATATATGCTTGACACTTCAGATACATGGATACTTCTTTTGATGGTAGATAAGCGGGAAAGAGGTTCCTTACCAAGTTGAATTGAACTCTGGACGTCATATTGTGGCGACTCTAACTACAATGCCTTGACTCTATTTGTAACTCTTTTCATTTTGAAATATCCTATTAAAATTATTTAGTGTGAGGGGAGGACGTGAGACTTAGGTGGTCAAAGTGGCGGAGACGATATCTCTGGTTTCATTCCTGACGAGGATAGCAAAAAAAAATAAAAAATAAATGTTAATGTCATTTAAAATCCCTCCTCTTCTAATATCGTATGTACCTGCTTAGTCACATTTCCCGTAAGTATGCAAAAAAGAAAAATAGTTACGCGAAGGGGTTTTCAGTTAGGCAAAAAAGGTTGAATACATCTTTGAATCGACACAAGAGAAGTAGAGCATCTTGCAAGTATTAAAACGAAGTTGAAGACTTTGCTCTAAAAGGTTCCATCTTTAATCATGCATCGTTTAAGGACAAAAGGCTATACTATTGCATACTTTATTTATCGTTGTTTACTTTAAGCTTTGGAATGTTTTTGGGTTCGTGGATCTTACTTTTTTTATGGGCAAGAAAAAGGGATATTTGTAATTGTTATTTCAAAATAATCCACTGCATTGTACACAGACAAAACCCATATTACTTTCAGAAGTTTGTCAAACTCCAGCCGCTTAAACATGAGGATTGTATACTGCGAGATCATTTATGAATTGTTCTAAAGAGGTTACAGTCACTTATAACCATAAGGTGTAAAATTGGACGGTTTGAGGTGTATTATGAAGTTCAAAAAATATATTTAAACATTGAATCTAATCAATGACACGCTTACAACTACTCGATTTAAAATATGACGGGCAAAAATGATTATGACCTCATACTAAAAGTTCATCTTTTCAGTTTCATCTAGATTTTTTTTTGGTAAATGTTAGCATAAAAATTTAGACTATTTCGAACAAGGTTGCGTATTTCTCAAGAGATTTATCTCGTAGGAGATGCATCTCTCAAAGAGATGCATTTCAAGGTACTAAAACGGACCCTGGCTTTTGGGAGATTATGAGTCTCCCATTATTCATAATTTCTTGAATTATTTTTTGGGAAATCTTCTGTCTGACTCCAACTTGACCAAGTTAGACATAAGGAACTCGGACTTCCAAAAACTTGTGCTAGACTAAATTCTCTACTCATTTAGATAATGTAAACCATGGCCCTACCCCCGTAATGTATCACATGAGAACCATTTACAAAGGAAAAAGTTTATATAAGTTGCCACTTATTGAAGCAAGATTGTACAAATTGCAATAATTATTTTATTTGGACGGTATCGATTGGACATAGTTAAAAGACATGTTATTTATGGACATTGTCTTAAAAGACAGATTAAATGTCAACCGTCCATTTAAAATGGACGGTGTAGAGCATGGCAGCTTTATTTCTAGAAGTAAGATTACAATTTTATACGAAACTCCACCAGACTATAAATCTTTAAGTAGCTATATCATTTTATTCATTTTAAATTGTATTTCACCATAATGTAATGAACTCGGGCCTCTTTGTGACGAGAAAGAGGAACGTTCAAAGAATAGGAAACTTTTCTAGGTGTCTCCGCATATAAATCATAAGTGGAGATCGCAACCATTTGATCCTAATTGAAGGACTTGAACTTAGTAGAAAATAATGCCATAAGATGACAATAACTATGTTTGCTAAATAATGATTAACCTGATATTATTATAAACTTATTCTCAATTGTCTTACCAAAATCAGATAGCTAAATATTTTTATATACAAAAATTAGATTGCATATTTCACTTGCTAACAGGCCCAGGCCGGCCTGTAGGATTTTAGGCTTGGCTTAAAGCCAACTTGGAAATTTATTATTATTAATGTTATCATAACCATCATCGTCATCATTCTTGTTAGAAAAAATTGTCAAAATACTCATAAGAAATGAACTATTAAATACTAAACTCATATTTTTTTATTTAATTTCAAAATACCCATGAAAAAACATATGATCATCAACTAAGAAAGTTGGTGATAAAAATTTATTAATAATTATAAAATATATTACATTTTAGATATAAATTGAGCCCATTCGGATGGGCCAAATTTTTTCAGGCCAGGCTCGAGCCTAAATATTCTATAATTCAAATAAGACCAATCCTGGTAAAAAAACTATACTATTTGGGCCAAGTCAGGTTGGCCATCAGTTTTGGGACTCGCCTGCCCAAACAAACTCGACTACCACTCGCGCATCCAATCAAAATTAGATAGCTAAATAACTCTAGGAGTATAAATACATGCACGTGGAAACCGGCAAAAAGCTCCTTTCGGAAGCCTCCCAATCAATTCCTTTGTAAAAAAGCATCCTCATGAAACCTTCCATTCATCTCCTATGAAGAAAGTTGTCGTACTCGATTTCCTTCCATGTATTTCACATATTAATGAGGGTAAAGTCCTTATTGGTGTCCAATTCGTTATGCTCTATGACAGGTTTGTTAAGAGTAGGTAAGAGGACCACATGGGACAGTATACTCATTACTGTTCTATTTTCTCTTTCCAACCATTTTATACTTTGTGATATTTTTTTTTGACAGAGTTTTGTCAAAGAGAACGAGAAGATAATTGAGAATCTGTTGAGAGTAGTTCCACTGACCACATGCTATTAAGATATTGATTTTTTTAATGTGTTTGTTAATATATGGTATAAAGATACTGATTTAATATATTTTTCTTAATGTGTTTGTTAGCATTAGTTTATTATAGAGAGATATGCTTGATGATGATGAAGATGATCATAGAGGGAGGTAGAAGGGAGGCATGACATAATGATGTCTAGTTGGCTAAACTCACCAAACCTTCACAAAATTTAGAATGTAATTATGTGGATAAACTCTACTTTCAAAAAGGGTTATGTGGATAAACTTCAATGTTTTTATTTTTAAGGAAATTTAAGGTAAAATCATACTTTATTATCAAATTAAAAATTGACCTCAATATTATATATTTTAAGCTCAAGTCCTATATTTTTGCAAGCATGTATTGTGTCTTATTTTTATTTGTTTATAGATTGAATTATCATATTTTAAACATCTGTTCTTCTCAACATCATGTACCTATATAAAACATACAAAATAATTCAATAAAATTAAAATAACAAGAATATCATTACAATTTACATGGGTCATTTTCTTTAAATTATATATTTTTTATATTTTACAAGCGCCTAGGTGCGAGAAGTATAGACGAATCAAATTTGGACTCAATCTGATGTCTAAAAGATAAAGCTAAATTATAAAATGTGCTCTAGAAAGTGAGACTTGAGCTTAAAATACAAAATATAAAAAAACTAATCTAAAATGTTGCTAATAAACTAGGATTTCTTTATGAAAATTTCTGATTTTTGGTTCTTATTGTATTACCATCCTTTTAAGTTGACAATTTAAGATATTGTTATTTCACAAAGTATGTCCGAGTGTCTAAAGGGAGGGGACATTTAAGAGAGTATCTAATCCAAGACCATTTAGGAATTTGAATAATATTCTAAAAATTCTGTTTTACTTATTTATTCTATCCATAGTGGAGAATTGAATTAGAAGCATCAATAGAATGGGCGATCTTTGGTAACCTTTAAGGCCATGTTAACGTTCACTTGGCTAATACATTCTTGTGGTGTGATTGAAGAACTGGATCTTACTTTGGTTAAGTTGAATTTCTCTTAAACTTAAGAATATATTTTATTTTTATATGCAGATATTGGAGCATTCCCAATTAATTGAGAAAAAGGCTATAATGATAATAATATTGGAGCTTTATGTGGAAATTTAGAGAAATTTCCCCAATTTTCAGTCCAATAAAAACGTTTTCATCGGCCTTACCTTTGATACATGGTGATCACAATTACTTACAACCATCTGAGCTAAAGTTTGAAAGCTTGGTGTATCACAAAGTTCGAGAAAATTTCTTCTGAAGTTTGAGCTTAGTCGATGGAATATATGCAACCACCCAATTTCACACCCAATGGTCAAAATTAATGTGACTACCTTGTACCAAAAGTAATTCTATACTTTCCCTTCCAAAAATACTTTTTTGAAACTTGAAATATAGCTTAAATGCTAATTAATTCTATACTGTAATTTATATAACAATGTTTCTACAAGAATCTGAAGGTTTAAAAAGGGTGAGGACTCTAAACTTTTTCTTAACCATTCCAAGCCTAGGTAAAGGAGGTGGGTTGTTTTAGATAGATAGCCAACATAAAACTTTACTAAAACCTTTCATGTAGCTGACTCCAAATTGTTGAGAAAAAACTCTGATGATGATGTTGATGATAATGATAATGATTTCTAAAAGAATTTGAAATAATAGTTTAGAAATTGCCTAGGTTGGCTCAGGATCAGAAACTATGCAATTTTGGATGAAAAATCCATGAATCACCTATCTACCAAACTAATGTTTGATCTTCAAATTTTTGAATTAAAAATAGTCCGGTATCACTCAGACTTGCATGAGTCAAATCAGGGGGCTTAGGCTCGGAATCCTGATAAATCGGAGCTCCAAGTCTGATTATTTAAGTCCCATGTCCACTGGTCCAAACTTTGAACTTATTGGACCCGGCATGTTAAGAGGTTTTCAACTCTTCAACCCATAGATTAATTTCAATAAGAAAAGATGGCCCAATTGTACCCTCTATGCAGTTGAAAAAATAATGTATCAAAATTGAACAGAGACTATTGAATTTTTAGATGGCGAGATGCAGGTTTTAAAAAACTGAATTTTCAAATTATTTTCTTGAGAATAGTCACCTATTAATTTTTAAGTGATTCCCATAGATTCTGATTAAAGAAATCCTAATATGCTTCCGAGTGAGTATACGATATGTGCGCCACATTTTTTGTTCAATTTATGATGAACACCACAAATTCAAATAGTTGCAAAACAAAGATAATGTCATTCTCGTTACAAGTTTGGTAAGTATATGTAGATTACATTTTTGGTGGGCAAAACTTTTCAAAAAGGGTCGATGACAATGAAAAATGACATGACCAGAATGATATTAAGATCTATGTGGTTCGTCTCGGACCACATAAATCAGAATGATATTAAGATCTATACAACATGACCAGAATGATCTTAAGAACTATGTGGTTCGTCATAAATGCTCACTTGTACACCGTGATGCTTCAAAACAGTCTAACCACTCTCCAAACCAAAAACACAGAAATACCTATATACAACATCTCTAATTCTAACTTAACTCCGAAGAAATTTATCAATATGCCAAAAACACACCGGGCATGCTTTCTATGCTTTTCCTACAGCATAGAAGTTCTATCATATCCCTTATCCAATGTCCATTTTGAATGGAGGGCTAAGATTGCCCAAATCACAATGTCACGTTTCTACACTATTTTATTTTAAATTTTTTTTCTATAAACTATTTTGACACCAAATTTTGGACGCTCATTCCTCTATTAAACTCGCACTAGCAAAAAATATAAAAATATATATATATTTTCAATAAAATAAAATAACCAAAATACCCTTAAAAGTTTCAAGGGGTATTTTGGTCATTATATTTTATCAAAAATTATTTTTAATATTTTTTATAGGTGCGCCCCAATGAGAAGATGTCATGTACCAAATTTTATATTCATACAATTTGTATAAAAAAACTAAAAATAAAATACTTTGAGATGTCGGATCTAAGATCAAATGGTTACTGGCTCTCCTTATCAAAATTGGACGGCTAGATGGTAGGAGGAAGATAGAACTTCTATGCTATAAGAGAAGCATAGAAACCTTTTCCAAAAATATCTATAAGTCCCCCAAATTATATAAAGATCAGAAGGGCCCAAATTTCACATATAATATAGATGCTAGGTTACACCATAAAATTCAAAACATAAAGTGTACCAACGACTTTTCAAGATTTCCAATTTTAAATTTAAACGTAGCTTTTCCTCCGAGCAATGCATAGGAACTCGTCTTGACCTGGGGACTCGTTCCCTGGCTGAAACGAGTTATTTGGCTGCACCCGACAAGTCTAGTACATGGCCATAGAACCCTAAAAGATTTTTTATTTTCCAAAAAAAAAAAAGCCGAAAAAATTTCAAAACTAAAAAAAAAATATTCAAAATAAATTCAAACCTAAAATACCTTGAAAAAGTTAAAACAATGTTTAAAAATAAGAGAAAACATGGATTTAAGGGTGTGGTTCATATAAAGCCGAAGTTCTAAACAATCAAAGTGTGCACCTTCAAATAGCGTCGAAATATGTTGTTTCAATATCAAAAACATTTATGATGCCCTGGAAATTTTTATTCATCTAAAATTATAAAATTTAAAGCTTAAAAAACAGTGAAGATTGAGCAAATTTGTGAACACTTCAAAATCTTGGAAATCAACGGTCCAGAAAGTCTGTTACAAGATGCACTACTATTTCCAATATTTGCAATTCATTTTTTCTTATCTCTATACTTCTTGAGTTTGAGATGATCAATTTGAGTATATTTTAGCATCGAAATGACAACTTCTAGTGAATTTTTGAGGCGTCCCTATAATTTGATTGTTTAGGGCGTCACCCTTATATAAACTTTTCCCTTTAAAAAAACCCCAATTTATAGTTTGGTTATCATAAAAAAAAAACACTCATTAATCTCCCTAATCTATTGAAAAAAACGGGTACATGCTTGTTTCCACTGAATTACCCAAAAAAAAAAAAAACAACTCACTAATGTTTATCAAATACATCTAAATCATATAAAAATTTTGTATAATATAAATTAGTCTTTTAATTTTTTTATTTTTGAATTTCTCAAATACCCCTAGTTATTACACAACTCAAAGGTATTCCAAGTCGCCCACGGTAACTCGGTCGAGTCCATGTAGACTCGGCCTAGTCCCGATAAACTGCCTCTAAAGTATTCTTCAAAACTTTCACAGTAATCTTGAGAACTCCAAACATATCTCCCACAAATTTGCAGAAATATCTTTGGCCTCGAGCACTTATGAGGTTAGATGGACCACATTAGTCATGGAGCCTCGAAATCTCTAGAACCAAATGGTCATTGACGTTTAAAAACCTCCATCCCTTTATTTTAGAATATCTCAAATTTCCTTTTATTCAAGACAAAACATTTGCGTCATGTATCCTCAATAAAAGCTATTTATTTATTCATTTATTTATGGCATATAGGTTAGGTCACATATTATGGAAATCTGTGTGTTCCCCAACCTTCCCTCATGGGAGAAGGCCTTTTCAACCAAACAGGAAGCATGCAAACCCTATGTCAATGCCAGAAGACAAACAACGCTTCCTTTTCCATACATGATCCCTAGGCTCTTTTCTGATGGTCCACACTTAAAAACAGATATGTGTGATGAAACAAAGTAAGGGCAAAGGGGATGCACCTTGCTTTTGCATGATTTATGCTAATCCGTGAATATAACTTTTTGATTATTTTCATAAAAGTATTTGGTGAGTGACTTATGCATTCACTTTGGTTTTCGAGGGATTTAAAATTCAAAACACATATCAAATCATTGTAAATGTATTTTTACTTTAGATCTATGATTTTGGCGCTTCGATATGATGGTCTTTGAAGAATAATAATGGACAGTCTAGAGAACATGATAGATTAGACGGTTTCTAGATTCATGATTATGGTTGTCATATGTCAAAATTCGGTGGCAACCCCAATCTCCAATATGGATTTTGGGAGCGTAGACTCACTATATAACGTCGCAATGGAGGAGCCTAAGCAATAAACTAATTCTCTTTTATTTTTTTTGGGTAATTGCTAAATTATCTCCTTATTATGTGAACATTAATCTTACTAGATTCTCTTTCTTGCTCACTTGAAACAACCCCATCTTTTCCAATACCATGAGAATGCCTATAGCCCTTATCATGTGAGATTCCAATCGTGTCCCTTTCTAAAGTCGTAGCCTTTTTACCTAAGAATCTATCCTCTACTCCGATTCCTTGGAATAGTTATGGCTGTGGCAAACCAACAAAGATCGTAAACAACCACCGGTGAGGAGGTGCCTAAGTCTTGTGTTAGTAAGATATTATGGGTCTTCAAGCCCCAAGGCCAAGTGATATGATGATCTCTACCTCAACCTCAACCATAAGATTTGAAGGGTTGAATTTATATGGAATTTTGGCCCAAAATTCACTCTTAAAATCATCAATTTTGAAATTTAAGGGACGTGAATGATTGTGACGTATAAAAGATAAATGGTCTTTTTTTAGATAATCCCTTTTAAAAAACCTTGCTACAAAGAGAGTGTGCACATGGTGTAAAAGTAGACGTTTGCTTGGAGGGACCTCCAACACTGGAGATTCCCCAAGGGAAATCAAATGTTACCATTGAAATAAGGGTGCGGTTTGCATAGAGTCGAGGCTTTAAACAATCAAAGTAAAGCGTACCTTCGAATAGTGTCGAGAAATGTAGTTTCAATCTTGGAAATATTTGTGATGGCCCTCATATATATTTTCAATTTTAATTATAAAATTTAAAGCTTCAAAATAATGTAGATCGAGCATCTATGACAACTTTGAAAATTTTGAAACTTGACGATCCAAAAATACAGTACAAGATGCACTATTTCCAAAACTTGAAATCTATTTTTTTCTCATGTCCAAACATCTTGATGTCGAGATGATCAATTTGAGGATATTTGGGCATCAAAACAACCCCTTCTAGTGAAATTTTTGAGGTGGGCCTTAATTTGATTGTTTAGAGCCTCGGTTCTATGTAAACATTTTTCTTGAAATAATCCATCAAATTGTAGATAGAGATTTCATTTCTTCTCACACGAGTGCGAGAGATGATTCATACTTGTCCGTACGTAATGCTAACATGCATATATGATTATAATTTACACAAGGCATCAACCCTAAATAATCAAAATAAGGCACACCTCGAAATCTTGGTTGAAAGATAAAGTTTCGATGTCAAAAACCCTCATAATAGAAAAAGAAAACGTATACATTCCAAGGTCAAGATGACTTGCTAAAAAGATTTTGAACATCAAAACAACATTTTCATGGGTCTTTAAAGCGGGCCTTATTAGGTGAGTGTGGTCATTAAAGGCTTTATGAGTGCTTGTAATAAAATATTTTGATATATTGGAACATGAATTCAATGAAAGTGTGGTCTCTCGTAGACTATACTAAGTAAATAATATTTACTGATATTAAACTGAGCTTTACAAACAAAGCCAGTCGGTTGGAAAAAACTTATGTTACTTGGACATAGAAAACTATCCGATAAGGGTTTTAATAGGTCATCCCTTGATGAAGTTGGAGTATCTCCGGATGAGTGAGAGAATGGACTGTGTGACCCTTGTGTGTGATGGTGGCCTTCAGAGACGGGGGCTAAAGCCTCATTCATATACCTTTACATGGCATGCATATATGATAGTCATTTTAAAAAAGGGAACCACCTTTCAGGCTGAAGCTTATGCATGTGCAAGAGATACCACTACTCATCATAGGAGTTGTGGTCGTATCAAGTCTAGGTGACCTTGATATACGTCTTTAAGAGAGAATCTGAAATCCACAAACTGGAATCACAACCCCTTGGCTCATTGGCTAGACTAATGAATTCTTGCATAGATTGTGGGTCATGAGAAATACTGGGTCGGTTTGATAAAGCAAGTGTGGTCTGTACTCCACAGTTGAATGTGGAGTGTCATATTGTTTATTGATTTAATTCTTATACCATATGGAACATTTTTTCGTCTAATGAATTTAATTATGTTTGTTTTATGA
>NW_006499435.1:2118241-2132256 GCF_000471905.2 Amborella trichopoda
AGTTAATTAATTATTTAGTTTAGTTTAGTATATATATATATATATATATATATATATATATATATATATATATGATTTTAAAAATACTATTTGAATTTTTCTAGACCTCTGGATACTTTATTTATCAAATTTAGATTCATAAAAACAAAGATATTGATTTTACATTGATTTAAATATTTAAATAAATTCTTAAATTGAGTTTTAAAAATATTTTAAATTGCATAGGGGCCCATAGTGCACATGAGCCCACTATGGCCTAGATGGTGGGGCCTATGAGATCCTCTCATGGGTGGCACGCCCCACTCATTTAGGGGCATTCCATTTTGTTGAGACAAATGACTTTGGCTGGAAGGCCAAGTTGTTTGTGTTTTGGAAAGGTATTGGCTTGAGGAAGCTTTGTATGGATTTTTGGAAAGTATCAGAAGGCTTGTGCATTATTTTGGTAGCACAATATTATAATTGAAATTATTTAACTTAATTTTTGTTTATAGAAAAATGGGTTAGAAAATGGGATTAATGTTCTAACACTTTCTATGATGTTGATGGTTCATTTATAGAATGGATGACTCAAATCTCTCACCCTACAAAGCACCCAAGATCAACGGTTTATATTCAATCTCACGAGAAAAGATAAACCATAGAAAACCCTAAAAAACCCTAATCTTATTTTTGCACTATAAATAAAATGATCCATCCTCCATAAATCTCTATTCCAAAATCTCTCTGCTCTCTAAATATTTCTCTCACTCCCTGTTTGTTAAATATAGGAGGCACACCCCAACCCTAAAAGCTCTCTTTCTCTCTCTCTCTCTCTCTCTCTCTCTCTCTAAACTATAGTAAGGTGCATACCCCACCTCTTGGACTCTCTCTCTCTCTCTCTCTAGGTTGACATAAGGGGCATGCCCCACCTAGATGGTGTTATCTCTTTCTCATCTTGCTTTAATGAGCCTCAGGGTTGGGTAGTAGTACGTAAATGTTATCTTGTTTAAACTAGGTCTTGTTGGTTTGTACCTAAATTTGAGTTTTATGATCAAGAGGAGTTCATAGTTTTCATTGGAAGGCTTGGCCTAAACTTGCTTTCTCAGCTGAGATTGAAAGTTGATCGTTGAATCTCTTTTTGTTTTTTGCATATTTAATTATATTATCTTTACATTCTCAATCATAAAAAGTAGCAATTATTTTCTTTGTTTAAAGAAATTTGATTTAATGGCATCAAGGTTTTAAGGTCTTGGATACTACTTATAAGTGACTTTTATCAAAAGAAAAGAAAAATGGCGAAAAATAAATATATATATATTCACCGACAAGATCACATTAATCTTTCTTTTGTACGTCTTTATATAGTATAATATTGGCGTTTTATATAAATCCTTCCCATGGATTAGGTGAGGTCAACCGGGTCTAGAGTTGTCCTATTTGCACCCTTAGAAACCTGAGCCCCCATCGCCTATGAAAACATGCCTATGCGGAATGTATCTAAATAGCAGATGAGGAAGTTCATGTCCTGCACTAAGAATTTTCATATCACTTCTCTCATTTGAGTTCAAATTCATTGTGACCTTCATGTAGACATGGTACCTTATAAGGCACGGTGCCAATTCCGGATGACAAATGCCCTTAAACCTGCTTTAGTATATGAAAATTGCATAAAAATAATAACTTGCTTTTAGGATGCTTGATTCTCTAATGGACAAGATTTTCATAAGTCCCACTACTCATCTATTTATATGAGTCCTCCAAAATTCATCATGCATATGGATTTAGGATCCAAAAATTTAGGCATTGAGAATCCCTAACATGGTGAAGATGAATATTAAAAAGTAATTTTAAAAATACATCAAAGACGCTCTTCTAGGCTATGGTCGGGACAACCGTTACCAAACATTCATCTTTGGCATGTATGATTGACGTGTCAGTGGACATGCGTACGTGTCGCACAAAACACTTATCCTTATCTAATTATTTAAAGGAAAAGGCCTGTCATTCCACCTCATAATTAGCAAATACCCTAATGGTAATGGGCAACAAAATCGGTATTCATATGATTTTCGTCCAAAAGAATAGAATGAAAAACTGGAGCAAAATCTATTGAGTGCCAGAAAAAATAACGTGGAGAAAAAAATATTATTTGGGATTTACCTCCAAATATCATTTCATGGAAGAGGATATGCATTAGTAATAAATTACAAGTACCAAAAACTTTTCATTTATAATGTAAGTAATCAAATACGAGATCATCACTGAGACCATGGCATTTTTTTGTCTCCACACACTAAAATTCATGAATTTAAAAAAAAAAAACAAAATAAAGGGAAAGTATATAAGGAGATCATTTACCTTTAGTACAAGGTGGCTACAATTAAATTTGACCATTGGATGTGAAATTCAGTGGATGCATTTATTTTATTGACCAAGCTCAACGTTTCAAAGAAATTTTCTCAATCTTTGTGACACACCCAAGCTATCTGATTTCACATTTGATGGTTGTAAGTAATCGTGACCTCCTTACACATAAGGTAATTAGTCTCATTGTATACAATCTAATAATAAATATAAATATCTTGGAATGTCCTTAGAAGATGGAACGTGAGACAAAAGTAGTATTAAGAGAAAAAGTGAATTGGGATATGGGTGACAGGAGCTTGGTCCAATAAACCAAGAGAGATTGATTCGAATAGATTGCTCTAATACTAATATCATATGGAAAAGTATACAAAGGGACCATTTAGTTACAACCATTCTTATCCATCAAATATCAAACTGCATGGTTGTTAGTGTATTTGTAGCTAAACTCAAAGCCTAAAAAATAATTTCTTAAACTTTATGACACACCTCAAACCATCCAATTGGATATCTAATGGTTAAGATTAATTGTGACTTCTTTGTACTAACATTAAATGGTCTCATAGTATATTATCGGATATAAGATACCCTGGCTTGACTTTGCTTTATTATGAAAATATCCTTTAAGATAAAAATCACACCTTTAAAATGTTCCTTGAAATAAAGTCCCTCACAAAATTTCAAAATTTCATGTTAAGCAAAGTATTGCCAACTATGTGCCACCGTTAACAAATGATCCTCGCGGATTTAAGGAGGGACCATCATACCCAAGGTTCTCGGCGGTCAAACATATAAAATTTAATATTTTGAAATTTTTTTGGAGGAAAAGTTATATGACAATCAACGCGCTCATGCACAATCTGACCCACGAACGTCCATTATTGAGAAAAGGGTATCTGGCGAAAATATTAAATTGGTAGTGTAAAAGAATTCAAGAACAAAAAAAATTTACTTGAAAGTTTTTTATTCACATTTATAATCATCACTTCCTAGATCATGATCTCAAAATTTTTAGATCCAAATTCATCTTTAAGAAAAAGTCTAGAGGGGCGAGCAATACCAGTAAAAACCCCACCCTTTTATGAATCAATGATGACTTGAATTTTTTTTTAAATGGGAAATTTATGATTAACATCTCATTCATTTCTTTTGATTTTAAGTTTAAAAATCCCACTAAACATAATTATAAGCTGGAATAGTTGATATTTTAGTTGGTATTTTAGATGGCAGAGATTGGCACTCATTTAGGGAAGGTACCCTTTTTGCATGTTAATGGAGAGAGGAATTCGCACTGAAAAAGGCCATAACGTCTCCATTTCTTCTTCTTCTTTTCTTCATTTTTTTTTCCGAGTCTCTTGGCCCTTGCTCTATACCTTTTTCATTCTCACAACAAATTCTCATTGACAACTTCAACAAAAGAGGTAAGTTCCCGACAATGCGTTTTGCTCGTCTGATTATGTGTATTACCCCGAAGTGTAGTCCAACAAACAATTTATTTTCTATAAGCATCATTATTTAACTTAACGTTTCCTTCTATAAATTGCCCTTAGCACCTCAAAATTGAAGTTTTAAGTATAACCTCGAGAGATCAAGGATCCTTTTCTACTGAGAATTTCGAGTAAGACTTGAAGAGAGAGAACAAATTCAACTCAAAAGGAATAAAATTAAGGAGGGCTTAATGCACATCCTCCTAATCCCACAAATTCAAACAAAGAATGATGGTCCACCAACTGTGGAGCTCAAAAGGACTAAATATCTACACATGCATCCTTAACTACTATAAAGAATTATTTGAAATTTTGATACCCACATCATTCATTTCAGCTTCAAACATCTGTTCTTGTCATAATCCACAGCAGAAGAGAGAAATAGAGGGCATTACGGGCGTTGAACTGTGATATGAGTGAGAGAGCACCAAATCAGCAATCAAGCGACATGACAGATGTAATGAGAGAGTCACACATCACTGAGATTACGAACAAAACTCGCAGGTAGAGGGAGAGAAAGGAAGATAAAAAAAATGCAGACAAAAAAGCCAGAGAGAGAGAGAGACTCACATATCAAAAATCAATCGTGCAAATCTCCCTCAGTCCCTTTCTGTAAAACTGTGGTGCTCCGACCCCGACTCCCTTGGCAAGCTCTGCACTGTATCTGACCACCGCCCCGGGCTCTGCTCGCTGCTCTGTGAAGACCCCTGTGCCTCGGCCCGTGCCTCACCCACCATCCGTGCAACCTCGCCAGCTGCCGGCCTCTGCCCACCTAAACATGCAACTGCCACACTCAACAAGGCCACCAACTTCTCATCCGACCCCTCATTCCCTGAACCGGAATTCTCCATCTCTCTCTCCTCCTCCCTCACTCTTCGAACCCAATTCGACACCACTGAAATATCAGCATTGTCCTCCGGCACCATGTCTTGGAACGGAGCCCGACCCGTCAAGAGCTCTAATAGGAGGACACCAAATGCATAAATGTCAGTTTCCATGGTAGGGGTGCGGGCAGAAAATCGAAACTCAGGGGGCCGGTAAAAGAGTGAAGGGCCTTCCTCAATAGAAACCGGGCGAAAAGGGAAGAGGGCGTAGTCGGTGAGGCAGGATTCGAAGTCAGGGCCGAGAAGAACATTGGACGACTTTAGATTGCCATGGGCAAGGCCGGCAGTGTGGTGTAGGTACGCTAGGGCGGTGGCGACGTCTTCGGCAATCTTGAGGCAAGAGGTCCAGTGGAGGGGCTTTCCTCCGGAACTTCTAGTGCCTGTTTGCATGTTTTTTGAGTTAGATTAGGAATTCTCTAGTGCTATCTCTCCTAGTTTCGTAGACGGCATGAGAGTAACCAACGATCTCCCATTGGTGAAAGCCCAGAGAAGAAAGGATCTTTAAATTGCAGGATTTTAAACTGAAATTTCTTTTTTTAGAGAAAAATGAAAATATTAGTTCGAGTATGTATTTCCTCTAAGGAGAAGCCCAATGACCCTGTTCAAAGACCCATATGCTTTAGTGGGATAGGAGAATTGGAACACATTCTCAGTAGTTTTAAAGGGTGAAATCTATGAATAGAAAGTGAAGTAATAAGAAGAAGAGTTGCGGGATTTCAGATTTAGAAGCTAAGCATCACAGATTACTTGGGCATTACGAAACAATATTGGGATTTCACATCTCTCTCTCTCTCTCTCTCTCTCTCTCTCTCTCAATGCTTTTGACCATGATCTCGGGCTTGAAATATCAAGTGTCATCCAGCTGAGCTGTGGGCCTAAACACGGCATAAGGCCCGTGCTTCTGACATTAAAAATGTAAAATAAGCCCACAACTCCCTCCCAAAAAGCAACTCCAACTTTAGTATCTCAAATGGAATTACTTTTTCTTTTTTCTTTTTGAGGAAATGTTTTTTTTTAAAACTAGTCATATCCCAAATTGACTTGCTTATTGTTGCAAGGGTGCTAAACCATCAAAAGAAGGCACGCCTTCAAACAGTGTCGAAAGATGTTCCAATGGAAATCTTTGTAACGACCTGAAAATTTATTTTCATATCTAATTATAAAATTTAAAGTTTAAGAACTAGATCTATGAACACATGAAAATTGCCAGTCCAAAAATACATTTCAAGATTAACTATTTTCCAGACTTAAAATTTATTTTTTTGTCATCTTGAGGAATTTTGGGCATATTGAAACAACCTCTTCTAATAAATTTTTGAGGTGCGCTTTAACTTGATTGTTTAGAGCCTTGCACTTAAATGAACTTTTTTCTTGTTGCAAGGATTTATTATTTCCCGAAAAAACACAAGAATTATGAAATAATTCAATATTAACGAACTCTAAAACGAAGTATTTTGAAAATGTGAGTATCATCCCCCAAAATGATGGTGAACATCGTCTAACCATTGTCCAATAAAAACCAAATCAAAGACTCTTTAAAGGATAAACTTTTTTAGTGTGTTAACAACCCATACATATATAATATATGTGTCTGGAGTGATTATATGAATTTACTGCTTGACAAACACAGAGGGTGCTAGGGGCGTTGCTCATGGCTCAATGTTAGCTGTTTGACTAAGATCTAATGTCTCTCTGAAAACATGGAAATTATATGCGTGTGGAAAGATTTCTCTTCTATATACTATTGACTAAATTTAGGCGGAAATCAAGTTTTTCAAACCACAGAAAAAAAAACAGGCCCAAATCCCAGACAACGTGTCCAATTGAAAAAAATCGAACTTAAAAAAGGTGCGAAAACTATAGACCTACCACGGAATTTGGGGCCACTTTTGCGGCCTAACAACCGTGAATGCCCCCACATGAGACCCAACCGCACTTTTAAAAGAATGAGAAAAGGTAAGGAAAGGAAAAACCCTAGATTGATTGAGACATGGCTCCAGGTATAGAGTTCATCGAAAGCATATGCACAGAGCACTCTTGGTCAACCTCCACCATCTTAGACGATGCTTTTTAATAGCCATCAACATCAAATCCTGGGGTTTTTTTTAATAAATCAAAACCATCTCTCTCTCTCTCTCAAAGATTGGGTGGCTAGGACTCGGCCAAAACGTCTCACATCGCACCATGCCATGTATCTTTTATTCGGTTGGAAGATACGGTCCGAAAACGACACTTTAAGATCTCGCATTATCTTTCTAAACCAAAAAGTTTAATAACGTTCCAATGATATGTGACATTCATGTCGATTAGTAATTTATAACACCTATTTTAAGTGGATCGTGCATCTATTTATTACAGTTGGGCAATGTAACTATAATCCTTCTAAAACAATGAAAAATTAAAAAAAAGGTAAAGTTTATATAATGTAACTATAATCTTTCTAAAACAATGAAAAATTAAAAAAAAGAAGTTTATATAAGGTCGCAACCTTAAAATGTAGAATCCATTATGCACCTCAAAAATCTATCAGAAAGGAAATGTTGTTTTAATGTTGAATAAATGATCATCTCGACATTGACACATATGAATATGTTGTTTTAATGTTGAATAAATGATCATCTCGACATTGACACGTATGAATATAAAAAAAAAAAAAAAAGTTTTTGAATCCCTAAAATAATGCATCTTGCAACACATTATCTAGACCGTCCATTTTCAATATTTTCATATATTTATAGAACTACTTGATTTTAACCATTTTTGGAATTTAAAATTTAAATTTTTTTAATTAGGTATGAAAATAGATTTTAAGATAATACCAATAATTTTTTATAACAAAATTACATGTTATGATAAAATGCTAAGGTGCACCTTAATTGGATTGTTTAAGGCTGCATCCTTATAGCAACCGCACCCATTAAAAAAACATGTTTTAAAAATAGTAAAAAAAGTGTCAAATATACATCGTGCAAATTGTACCCTTATTTCGATAAATACGCTTGCCGCATTCATTGAACCATAAAAGACAAGTGTTCCGAAGTTGGAACACCTTTCAATTAATCATCTCGACTTAAAACATATGAATATAAATAAAAAAAATTCAAGTCATAAAACTATTGCATCTTGTAACAAGTTATCTGGAATATTAATTTTCAAAATTTTCAAGTATTTATAGATCTACATGATCTGTACTGTTTGTGAACTTTTAAATTTCATAATTAAGATTGAACATGGATTATCAAACTACACTTAAGATTTTTTATGCCGAAGCTGCATCTCCCGACAAAATTAGAGGTACACCTTACTTCTATGGAGTCAGGGGAAGTACCGTATACAAACCTATATAGTCCAAAAAGTGTACAACATATGCAGGTAAATGTTCCATCTAAAAACAACATAAACTAACGGTCCAAATGTGTGCTTACTAGAATTATTATTTCTAATTTTAAAAATTTATTTATTAAGAGGCCCGGAATTCTACATATGCAGGCTTGGTGGCATAGAAACCGGGTCATATAGATTATCCCCGTCACTAAAAGTTTCAAACTCTTTTTCCAAAACAAGGACTTAGTACCAATGTTCTCGAGTTAGTTTGTACCAGGCGAGTCCACGAGAAAAAAATTATTAAAAAAAAAAAATGATCTTCACTCGAGTTCCAAGTCCTACAGGAACTACCCAGTTCAGATCGAATAGGGCAATTCCCCGATTCAGGACCATCCGGAATCAAGTTCCAAGTCCTACAGGAACTGCCCGGTTCAGATGGAACAAGGAAATTCCCCAATTCAAGACCATCCGGAACAATGTGTGTTTGGGTGTAAGTACGTTCAAGAGAGAGAGTGTGCATGTTTGGGTGTAAGAACATTCAAGAGAGAGAGCGTGTGTGTTTGGGTGCAACAACATTTAAGAGAGAGTGTGTTGTTGTAGAGAGAAAGAAACAAACACTGACCGTGTATGAGAGAGAACAAGCTCCCGTTGGGGAAGTAATCGTAGACCAGCAACCTCTCCTCCTTGGCTTGAAAGTAGGCCCGCAGCCTCACCAAGTTGGGGTGCCGCACCCTCCCGACGACCTCCATTTGCATCTCAAACTGGTCGGCCCCAGGCCTCGCGCAATTCTTGAGCCTCTTCACCGTCACAATGAAACCACTCTCCATCACCGCTTTATACGTACTTCCCAAACTGCCCCTCCCCAGTATCTCGGCCGACGCCTTCAACAAGTCCTCCAAACTGTAGGCCTGCTCGGCCCCGCCAACGAAAACAAGTTTTCCAATGCAATCTTGGTCCCACTGAAAGTTTTTCTGACCATTATCCCCCTCACCAGCGCCGTCCTCTACGGCTGCGCCCTTCTCCACCTCCCTCGTCCTGATAGCGCCGCTCTCTCTTCGGCTCCTCTTCCGGGACAGGAGGCAAAAAAGCAACAGAGAGAGGGCAAATATGGAAACGCCACCCAGAGCGCTGCCCACCACAATAAAGATAATCCGCATTTTGTCCCTGGATCTTGTGTGGGATTTTCGGGTTTGAGAGGGGTATATGGGGCTTGGAGCGACGGAGACGCCGGAATTGTTGCAGCGTTGCCGGATTATTTCGCCGCAGAGGCCGAGGTTTCCAGAAAATGACGAGATGTTGAACCTCGAGAGTGCCTGGGTCGCCGGAATCTGACCGGAAAGTTGGTTTCCGGACACGTTGAAGAACGTGAGGACGCTCTGGTTAAGAGCCGGAATCTGACCCACCAGACGGTTATTGTCTAAGAGGAGGGTGTAGAGCCGCCGGAGGTTTACCAGAGTCACCGGAATCCCGCCGGAAAGCTGATTATCTGACAAGACCACAATTTTCAGACGATGTAGGCCTGAAATAGTGGCCGGGAGCTCGCCGGAAAACTGGTTTTTGTTTAGAAAGAGCGATTTGAGGTTCACGAGGCCTGATAAATCAGGGATTGAACCTGATAAAGAGTTTCCTTTAAAAGAAAGGACTCTGAGCTCGTCTAGACTGGTTAGGGTTAGGTCTTGTGATTCTAGGGTTCCATTGAGTTCCTGGAACTCCAGCACAAGCTTTGAGACCCTGCCGTTCAGGCATTGCTTCACTCCTGCCCATTTGCAGTGGTAGACTTCAGCACGCCATGGAAGCTTGTTGAGAGGATCTAAGTGTTGTTTTAGGGTTAGAAGCGCCACTGCATCATTTGTTGCAGAGGTGACAAGGTGAGACAGGAGGTGGATTGTGAGGAGGAGGAGCCCTAAAATGGGCAGTGTTTTCTCTTTCATTGAAGCTCTCTGTAACTTTGAATAGGGATTTAACAAGGTATCATTTCTTGCTTTAATGGCGGGCTAAGCTTCTCACCTACATTGGGCGGGAGACTTGGTGGCGAGGTTCAAAGAAAGAAGAAGAACTCTCCCTCTCTGCTAGGGTTTGAAGAGACACTAAAAACCCTAGGCCTTTCCTTGTCCCCTGTTTCATGAGCTTTTCTGATGCAGAGTATGATTACATGGTGGGACTCTCTGACGAAATGCTTCTTCTAGAGGGCAGAGCACTGGTTTTTGCCGGTCTTTGTCCCATCGTTCTCCACCGAGCTCAAAAAATATCATTGCTTTCTGCAACTTCTTTTCGGTGCTTCTCAAACCAGAGAGAAACACAGTGTTCTTGAAAACCAGCCATTGTTGAAATCATAAACAGTTGAAGTTCCACTCAAATACCACATTTCTGAACATCTGTTCATCAAATCCGCCATTTCACACGCCTCAGTCGAAGCCCGAATGAAGTTATTCGAGCTTCAATGGTTCCTGCAACCCATTCACCACAAAAACGAAAAAGCATTCAAAGACTGCAACTTTCTGCGCAAAGCATATAAATTCGAAATGGCAGTTAATTCAAACGAGGAGGAAAACAAAAAATTCAGAGAGAATTCAAATTAGGTCAATGCTGGAAGCTCTGGATTTAAGCTGGTTTTGGAGACTTAACAGTTGAAACCCTAGATGCGCTTTCAATTCCACAACCCTGTAGTTCACGTGAGCTCAACCAGAAGTTGCAGAGAAAACCCATTATTTTAATGACCCTAAGTTTCTTTTTTCATCGATTCTCTCACTTCAAAGCCATTGGGAAACTTCAAAAGGATGGGATCAAAATCGTAGAATGGATTTATAGAGATCTAAATTGAGCAAATCTATGACAATGGATCAGGAAGAGAGACACCGGTCTTACCAATAATTGAAGAAATAGATCACTGGCTTTCCATTTCTCTTTGGTATTTATTGGGGGGTCAAGAGGAGATGAAAAAGTAAGTTTGTTTTGCATTAAATATGGATGGAAATTAGATCAAATCGACAGTTTTAACGCAGTAAAATCACAGGCTTTGATTACTCCAGAAAATGGGATTAAATCTACCGTTTGCATTGAAATTTAATGACTTATTAATGAATTTTTTATCAGCATTGTAGCATTCTCAAAAACTTAAAATGAAACGAGCAATTTCAGATTTCTTTAGAGAACTTGAAGATAAATTTTGATGGAAAATGAGAGCTTAGATCAAGTACTTCAAGCTAAAAAGGAGATGAAATCAACAGTAACTATGACTGTAAATTTAAGAAACAAAAATCATGGCATGAAATTCTGATCATTCATAGGAATGGGGCTAAATCAACAGTAATGGAGAAGAAATTCACCTGAAATGGAGATTGATTCAAGATTTTCTTTTTTCAGCTAGTAAACATCTGCTTCAGTAACAGTGAAAAAGAGAATCTCATAAACAAAAACAAAATGAAAAAGCTCCAATAAACAGAGCCTTGAATACAAGAAATGGCTCCAAAAATGTCATGAAATCAACAGTAAAGGCTTCAGTTAAAAGTAAACAGAGCCGTACCTCGATTAAACGAAATTAATCCTAGAACACGGAAAACGTCCTTTGCTAGAGCGTTCGTTCTCACCAAAATTAGAGCTAAATCACAATCTTTTTCAGCTCTAACATCCCTGCTTCTGTGGAGACAAAATACAAAAAAAGAAAAAAAGGAAAATAATTGAACCCCATTAACATCGATTTTAACCTTAAGCCCCTGAAAAACACAGTCAAATAGTAAAATCCCCTAAATTTGGAATTTCACCACAAAAAAAGAAAAAGGCAAAAACCCTAAAAGCTGTTGAGCTCTGTTTCCAACACCCTGAATTTGAAGCCCAAAACCCTAATCAAATTCGAGTTCTGGTTCCAGGACAACCGCAAATTCAACAAATGGAGCAACCGTGAATGATTCCTGCTCTCGATTAGCGTGGTTATTTAAAGAAAAAGAAGTGTCAAAAACCCTAATTTTCTTTTTTTAACCGCGACACGGTTGCTCACGGTGACAGTGCCCACTCTGAAACTTGTCTGATCAAAAGTACTAGTGTCATTTAAGTTCGCTCTACCGCGCTTTTACACGTGTCAAGAGAAGAACACTTGACACGTGGTGGGGTTTGGGCCTCCAAACGACCGATTGAATGTCAATGGCCACTGGATTTCTCTTTAAATTTAGAGAGCGAAAAAAATTGTATATATTTACTTTGCAAAAAGTTTAAATAAGGTTGCAACCTTAAGACTTACAAGTGCACCTAAAAATCCATCGGATAATGTTGTTTTAATGTTGAGATATCCTTTAATTGATCATCTCGACATTAAGATATATGAATATCGAAAAAAAAAATTTGAGTCTTATAAATAGTATATCTTGCAACACATTATCTAGACCGTCTATTTTCAAGATTTTCATATTTTTATAAATCTACTTGATTTTAACTATTTTTAGAGTTTAAAATTTTATAATTAGATAAAAAAATAGATTTTCAAATAATCTAACAAATTTTTCATACCAAAATTGCATATTATGATAAAATTTGGATGTACGCTGTAATTGGATTGTTTAAACTTGCAAACTTATAGAAACCACACCCATTTACTTCTAGTATACTTTTTAACTACGAGGAGATCACCAATTCCTTTTAGCTAAAGGATGTAAAATCTAATGGATTCAAAGATATAATTTTCTTCAAATCTAAAACTTACTCCAATAGGACAGAATGGTGGAGCAAGATTCATGCAATTATTCCCAATTGATTGGGATAAGACTCAGATTATGATGAACTAATACGTTGAGAATTAAACGCTTTGTTATTTCCTCAACATTTAGACCATTTTATTTATATTTTTTCCTATAATCTTTTAATATTCAATTTGAAAAGGAAAAAAAAGAGAAATAGAAGAAAAATAAGTGGAAAGTAAAGTCCCCACAAACCACGGGAATTCAATTAATTTTTGGGGCAAAAAGAAAGACGTGGGTCACGAGAATCTTCATGCAACTTTAAAAAGATTTTTTGCGTTTGAAATAAAAACCATGTCCAAAGAAAAACAAGTATGGTTTGAGCAAATATGGAAAGTAGAATAAAAATGATATTTGTTTCATTGAAAGTTCGTTGTGGCCCCCTTCAAAATTTGGAGGTTTTATTTTAAGAGAAAGACATTGTTGAGCAAGTTTAGACTGAAGGGTTAATTAAACCTATTTACAAATAGCTAAAATGTAAATATAATTGTTTAATGAAGTGAGTTCTTGATTAATGAGTACTGCAAAATTTAAAGGAAACAATTTATATAAAGTCGCAACCTTAAAATGTAGAAATAAAGATGCACCTCAAAAATTGATCAGAAAATTTTGTTTTATTGTTGAAAAACCTTTTAATTGATCATCTCAACATCGAGATGTAAGAATATGGAAAAGAAAAAATTTTGAGTCCTAAAAATAATGTGTATCTTGCGCAACACATTATCTAGACCGTCCATTTTTAAAAACTTTGTATGTTTATAGATCTACTTGATTTTAACCATTATTGGAGTTCAAAATTTTATGAATAGATATGAAAATAGATTTTTAAAGAATCTTAAAAAAAATACACCAAAATTATATGTTATGATAAAATTTGGGGGTGCGCCTTAATTAGATTGTTTAAAGTTGCAACCTTATAGAAAACACACCCAAATTTAAAATATAATTTTTTTATGAAGACCCTCTACCCAATTAGAAAATGCATCTCATCGGTCCGAAGCGTACATCAAGGAATGAGATAGATTACTATAAAACACTAGCAAATATTCGTTAAATAAAGAGAAATTTATCAATAGTAATTTGAAATATAACATGTTATCTATTAATGTTGATTTAATTTCAATAATTACATCATAATACACACGATCATGAGTTGGAATAGGAGAAAATATATAAAATATTAAATATTCGGTAAACTAGGTATATTTTAAGAAAGGGTACGGTCTGTATAGAACCTATCTTCAAATAGT
>NW_006499435.1:2140182-2203482 GCF_000471905.2 Amborella trichopoda
ACTACTACTACGTACTCTACTACTACTACTACTCTACTACTACTCTACTACTCTCTCTCTCTCTCTCTCTCTCTCTCTCTCTCTCTCTCTCTCTCTCTCTCTCTCTCTCTCTCTCTCTCTCTCTCTCTCTCTCTCTCTACTAAAAAAAAAACTAGAGCTTTGGAAGTATAGTGGAACCAGCAAGTACAGATACTTGCCAAAGTCTATGATAAGAAACAAAGTATAACTAGGTCTTAATCAAGTTTTTAATGATCAACATGAGAAATTGACAAGATAAGCAGAAGGCATAGAAAATTTATTTTTAAACCAATGGAATGCCTGTGATTAAGGGTAAGTCTCCATGTGATGTTTATGTAAAAGTTCACCCAACAAAAATGGGAACAAGAAAAAAAAACGAAAATATAAGAAATATAGTAAATTTGAAACCATGAATTGGAGACTCACTTCAACTGCTTGTTTATAGATCTCATCAAACATTTCTTCATTTATCACATCAACTTCATGGTTCTCCACGGGGGGTTCCACTAAATCAGGAACGGAGTCCTCAATATCCTCTGTCGAAGCAATAAGAATACAGAACTAAATCAAAGTCATCACCTAGGGATAACTTAGCAACAACAAAGAAATGCACAAACAACGCATGTCTTAATGCATATTCTCAAATGAAATGATCACATTTTATCAATTCACCTATAATTAAAAGGGTTATATAACTTTATCTATGTAACTTGGACAGAGAATGCCTATGGTTCCTAGGACAGGTCGATGCACCAAGGACACCACAAGCACATTTTACACTATAGAAAATTACACCCTCCTGACCTTTTATAAATGCCATTAGAAAAAATACTTGATGTAGCTTAAAATTGTATCTCCGTCCCTCTTCAAATGATGTGTAGGTGAATCATGTAAGGCGATTATTAGGTTTGCAATTTCTAACACGTTTGACATGTCAGAAACTGACAATGTCTTTGTTCTATGGATATTTAGACATTTGGCTACAATAGAGGCCTGCTTTATTGGATATGGTGATATACAAAATCACCCCCATTAGGAAGCCCCATGTGATAGGGGATTGATATTGATATTGATAAGTTTCCTAAGTTGGGATACTCATTGAACTCCAACTTGATTAGGACTCTTGATTATATCTTAAAGTTTGAGATATGTGACATCTATGGGATGCCTTGCTGATATGGGATTCATGACTTTATATATATGGAACGAGAGAGAAAAGAATATGTGCGCCCTATATAGGTCACCCTATGAGAAAGTTGGACTTCTGCCAGGAGAAAAACATGAGCATCGTACACAAAGATGGAGGATCCTCGAGAGGGAGAGGAGTGAGCTTTTAGTGAGAGAGACAATGAATTCATGCCTCATGCAGAGAGAGAAGCTTGTTTCTTTAGATAAGCAATTCCTATAAAGATTTTGGGTGGCATCCCTTTCTTAAAGAGAAAGTCAATTTCTTGTTGCTCTTAATTCTCTACATGATTTGTTCAATAATAGTTGTCAAAAGTAAGGAGAAGGAAGAACAATACGTGATGTTGGTTGGGAGAGTGGTTTCAAGAGTTGCTCAACTGGATATTGTTGATAATTAGTGAGATACCTTTTGTGTCCCAAAATCTGTGATGTAACTCCCGCTGGTATAATGGATTTTAGTTTCTCATGCCCACGGACATAGCCTATTTGGGATGAACCACATATATCTTGGTGTTCTTATGGTATGTGTATTTTGAGCTTCATTTCTCGTGGCGATACTATGGCTCACACTCATCTATTTTGTTTATAGCTGGCCAAGTACACAATCTTGGGATAATCCAATTTTTGGGGTTCCCATTTTTACGTCTAAGAGGGTTCTTAAATCCTAATCAGCTGCTCATCCCGGCCTTCATATTTTGGTCCTAGGAAAGTTGCTTAGTTTGGTGCTTGGTTCTATGCAGCCCCACTTTCCATTACCACCTTAACAACTCGGTGGGGCATTTCAGGTAATAGTTTTGAAATAAGTCTCCAACTTTGGTGCAACAGACATCTATGATTATGACTGCCTTCATAATCTTGTGCTTGAGTAAACACATCAGCTGTACCCTCAAAGAGACAATTCATAAATCTTGAGCCGAAAATATTGTATGCACATTATGTGTTAGGCTAGATATTAAGTCCAAGATATTGAGCCTAGGAACATGTTAGAACAGAAATGTACAAGAGCAACAATAACAGCGGGAGCAACATATTCTACGCACAAATGAAATAACAGAATTTGCTGGAACGCACATGTCTTCTTCCTGTAGCATTCCAGAATTCCACAAAAAAAAATATAAATACGACAAAACCACTTCCATATTTAGAGAAAGGACAAATCTCACTACATAGAATCAATTCAAATATAAACTCTTACCAATGCCAGGGTCTTAACGCCTTATAAAAGTTTTCTGATTGATCGTGAATCTTGAATGATTAGTTCTATTTTTTAAAAGCCCATCCTGAAATAATGCATATATAGAAGACAGTTACCTGGTGGATTATTTTGATCAGCTGGTTCAACAGGTAGCTCATATAACTTTGAGGGATCTCCTCCTCTGGCAACTCTCTCTTTCAACTCTCTAATACACATCTGACCAACAAAATAAACTCAAACGAATGAAAACAGTCATTGAATCCATCAACAAATTATTTCTCAGAAGACAAAGTTAAAATGGAAGAGACTATTCCCCAGAAAGATGCCAAAGTTTTGTGGCAAATCAACAATAAGATCTAAATCAACACACACACTCAAATTCCAAATTATCTCAGTTTTAAAAAGAATAAATGTATGTGCCTGGATTACTTTCCAACCAAATTTCACAGTAGCAAAAAGCTTACTTACCAAAAGCAAATAATCCATTGAATCAGAATGTAGAATAGTTAAACCAACTCAATTTTAGTAAAATCATAACAGGAAAGGACAAGGAGCTTGTAATATATACACTTTACTCTGGTCAAGTGATTATGCGCTATCTATTTAATATGATACAGAATTTCCAACAATAAATGTAAAAAGGCCAAGGAAAATATCACAGAGTATCTAAAAACAACAATACTCAGGCTTTAAGTACCAAATCACATCAAATTTCCAACCTTCAGAACTGTTAACTGTGCCGCTGTAATGCCACTGAGGATCCAATAATCAGAATGAATGATGCAAAGCCTAGATGAGAGGTGACAACCCAGCTTACAAAACACGGGCACTCGCCTAGAGCTAGATTAAGCAACCAAGTGAAACTATATCATGTATAGGCCTGTGAAAATTCTGTATGGAAAAACTTGGGACCCACCAGGATCATATATTTATATTCTTTATGATGACCAAGTAAAAAAAAATTATGTATGCATAAATTTAGGGATTATATACTATAAGACAATTTATAATTGGTACACGAAGTCACAAGGTCATAATCCCCCCAAGCCATCAGATGTGAGAGCTTGTGTGTCACAAACTTTCACAATTGTTTTTCATAAAACTTTGACCCATTAAAAAGTACACCTCCAGACACTTGATTTCATATTTGATTGCTAGAAGTGATTGTGACGTCCATGTACAACATTAAATGGTCTTACTGTATGCTTTCTCATAAATGTAAAGCCATTAAATCATGAACTCCAAAAACTTAACCTTAGTTAACTCAACACTCAGCAGGATGATCCAGATTTCCATAGCTTATAGTACACAGTTCAAAATTGTTATCAATATTGTTTGAGTTTACTAGTAGTCCTTCACATGAAGAAAGAAAGCATTTCTTCTCGAGGGATTGCCATGGTAATGCCCATGTGATTCAGCCACATAAGCAAGGCATATCTACTCATCTAATGTATCCTCCGCCAATAATCAGAACATTTTTTTATGGTTGTCTTCAGTCAAATAAGCAACACATAGAGAGTTTAGCTCATTATAAATGTACCTCACTTATCCTTCTAATTTCTAACATTGAGGGTTTTGGGTGACTACTTAAAACATAGGGAGCACAAAACCATAAGTAGGGGTAGACCCAACCAAACACGAGGTGGTGTGTGTGTGTGTGTATACACAAATAATTTTATTTTATATTTCAACTAACACGAACTCAACGAGGCCCAGGTCGAGTCCGAGTCCAAGTCCACTCTGAACCCTTCAACCCCGACACAGACCATTCATGAGCCTAATAGAATACTCCATGTTTAAATGTTGCAAATATAAGTAGGGCTTACCCTCACTCGTTTTGTTGCTCCAACCTTTTCCACTCTTTTCACAAACTGATCAAACGAGAAGTAAGGAAGAAGACGGGAATGCCATAGAGCATATAACTCGATCAAGTTTCCCAGATCACGAACCTGCAATTCCCAAATTCGTAGTAATTAATTGAAGTTACAATGAATTCCTCTAATACTGAAACCAAGTTTTGCACGAGAGATAGGGGAAGAATAATAAGGTAAAGATGCAGGAAGTGAGAATTGATAACAAGATAGAGCATGTCCAGTGATGCAGATAAAAAACAGATAGGATTAAACCAGAAGTAAGCCAAAAAAAAATGGAAAGGAAGAGAGAGAGAGGAATCACGAGAGACAAAAGTGATAATGCGTTTGTGTGATAACCAGTACAGAGAAACATATTAGCTACAGAGAGGAGACGAGGAGGGATAGAGAGAGAGAACCTCTTGACCAGGCCCTTTGATCTTCATGGCCCTTGGGAAGTGCTGGAGAACATAGCCTAAACCGTCCTCAGAGAGAAGCAGCTCTTCTGTGAGCTTCGGCCTCTGCCTCGGCGCCTTCTTAACAGTTTGAGGACTCTTCTGCTTAAAACTAGGGTTAGAATTTGCAGACAGCTGAGAGGTTTTCTGCCATGGCTTGATATTAGGGTTAGGGTTTCTCTGATCAGTTGAAATCGCAGGGTTCGAAGAAGATGAGGAGCAGTCTCTGGACCAATGGCCAGGAAGTCCGCACTTGTAACATCCAGTCGGAGCCGCCATTGATGCCTTAATTCTACTCGGTTTCACCCTTTTCCGGCGAAAGAAATGAAGCCTGCAACTCTATTTTGTAATTAGAAAGGGATGGAGAAGTATCTTTTGGGATTTAGAGAGAGAGATTGAAAAAGGGGGAGGATAAATCTCTCTGGGGTTTTGAGAGAGAGAAAGAGAGATGAAGATGCTGGAACGGCGAAATGCCTCTGGGAATTCGAGGAGAGAGAGAGAGAGAGAGGTAGAGTGGAGGGAAACTGCAGTGTAAATATTGGCGCGATTACAGATCTTTTTGGCGGGATCAAATTTGCACCCTAGAGCCAAAACATATTATACGCCCGTAGGAGGATATTGTCCTTTTACTCTATCGGGGACAAACTCTATTTAGGATTAATTTTAGAATTCCAAATTTTGAATATATGATACATTTAATCCATAAATTAATTTCAATAAAAAAGTTTTTTTAATAAAAAAAATGATATCTTAAAATTGAATATAAACTATGCAATTTTTAGATGATAGGTTCTAGATGTTAGAAAACTCAAAATTAAAATTTTTTGTTTTAAGATAATAATCATTGATTCTTAAGTATTTCCAAAAAAATAGATTGAAAAAATATTATTTTCGACATGGAATAGAAAAAATACTCATAGTGTGTGCCTCGTTTCATTGGGGGAGTAGATGTACACTATACTTTAGGAGGCGCAGATATATAGGCCCAAAAACATTTCACCGGAACGTAGGTGTCAATATATCCCGTCTATCTATCCGGTGCAAGCATCCTTTCGAATGCAAAATACGATGTGGAGAAGTTTGACAAAAAAAAAAAAGGATAATATTTTTCATTAATGATGGTAAATAATAAATTTTTTTGATAAAAAATAAAAATCACATTACATAAAGCAGTACAGTAAATGTTGACATGGTGAGCAAGTTATTTTGATATTACATACCTATTGAAATACCATCAAAATTTAATTCTCTAATCTATTGTAAAAAATGGGTGGGTAAGGTTCTTGTCTTCCCCAGCTTAACTACCCCAAAAAAAAAAGGTGCAGTTTGTATAGAGCTTAGGCACTAAACAATCAAATTAGAGCCTACCTTCCAATAGTGTCGAGCGATGTTGGTTTGTATAGAGCTTAGGCTCTAAACAATCAAATTAGAGCCTACTTTCAATCAGTGTTGAGAGATATTGATTCAATGCTGAAAATTTGTGGGATAGTCTTAAAATATAGTTTCATCCTTATTTATAAAGTTGAAAGCTTCAGAAATAGTGTAAATCAACAGATCTATGAAAACTATACATTCTTGAAAATTGACGATCCAAAAATGTGTTATAAAATATATTATTTCCAAAACTTGAAATCCATTTTTTTCTCATGTCCATGCATTTTGATGTCAAGATTATTAATTTGAGGATATTTGAGCATCAAAACAACCTCTTCTAGTGAGATTTTTGAGGTAAACTCTACTTTGATTGTTTAGAGCCTCGGCTCTATATAAACTTTTCCCTTTTAAGAAAACCAAATTATATAATAAATAAATATATTTTTCTAATAGGATTTCTTTCTGCAGTAAGATTCACAACCTTATATACAAGGAATGAGTGATAAAATAACATTTGTGCCTCTTTAGGCCACCTTATTGGAAAGATGAATTTCCCTAAAGAGAAGCATGGCCTCCGGCACAAATGAGGAGCCTCTAAAGAGAGATAAGTAAGCTTTTAGTGACAAAAATAGTTTGTCCATGTCTTGCATAGAGAGAGGGCTTGCTTCTTGTGAATAAACACACCCAATAAAGATTTTAGATGGTATTCCATTTGTAGAGAAAAAGTTAATTTTTTGTTGTTCTCTTATCTCTATCTAATGCCTTCGGTAATAGTTGTCAAAAGCAAAAATAATAAAGAATGACAATTCATGTTGGTTGGGATAATAGTTTCAAGATTATTCAATTAGGTGTTGTTAGTATATAGTAAGACACCTTTTGTATTTTAAAATTTTGTAAGGAAAATTACATGCATATCTGTTATAGTTTGCGTTACTACAAAACTACCAAATAGTTTCCGTTATTATTTATCTGTTCGTTTTTTTCATATTATAACGAACAAAATTTAAAAATACAATTTTACCCTTTTTTTTTTTTTGTTGAACAACTGAATTCAATGGATTTTTTGTTGTACAACAACCGAAATTAAGACAATTTCGGTTTTTTAAAAACCGAAAATTCAGTTGTTGAATAACCGAATATTTTAAATTTTCGGTTCTTCAAGAATCAAAATTTTGTTTCTCTTTCATAGGTCCTCTATGTATTCTCTCTCGATGGACTAATCAGTTTTTGAACAACGTCCTTTGCATTTCTCTCTCTATCCACTAATCAAATTTTTTTAAAATTCAAATTTTGAACAAACGAATTCTTTCTTTATACCCTTTTCCCTATGTTTAAACTCTTTCCTATCTTTATCCATTCTCTATACACTAGATTAAACACTTCCCTTGTTTATCGATTATCTCTATTGTTAGAATTCGTGGGAGCATACAAGCCTAAACATTGAATGGATGGGGAGAGAGGAAGAGATAACATAACATTTACGTGGTTCAGATCGAAACTTTATGTCCACGGATCCAATGCCCAATGGGCTACATCTTCACTAAGATCAATGTCTATATCAATAAGTATCTCTATATATAGAGGACAACCACATAATTAATGAAATAAATATGGTATGATTCTTAGAGATATAGGTAAATAGTAGGAAGCATTATCACAAAACTAACTTAATGATCAAGTAACTTTGATATACATTTATAATGATGCATATCAATATGAACTTGAGATATCCATATCCTAACACTCCCCCTCAAACTCTTGATGACCAAGTAACTTTGATGTATATCAATATGAACACGAGATATTCCTATCCTAACACTCCCCTCAAACTCTTGATGACCAAGTGACTTTGATATAGTGTTAGGATATGGATATCTCAGGTTCATATTGATATACATCAAAGTTACTTGGTCATCAAGAGTTCGAGGGGAAGTGTTAAGATATGGATATCTCAGGTTCATATTGATATACATCGTTACTTGGTCATTAAGTTAGTTTGGTGATATTGCTTCATATTATTTACCTATATATCTAAGAATCATACCATATTTATCTTATTAATTATGTGATTATCCTCTATATATATAGGTACTTATTGATATAAACATTAGTCCAAAATAGTGAAGATGTAGCCCGTTGGGCATTGGATCCATGGATGTATAAATATGTGGTTGTCCTTTATATATAAATGTACTTATTAATGTAAACATTCATCTAAAATAGTGAAGATGTAACCCGTTAGGCTTTGGATCCGTAGACGTAAGGCTTCGGCCTGAGCCACGTAAATATTATGTTATCTCTTCATCTCTCCCCAATGCTTCAGCCTAAACTACGCAAATGTTATGTTCTCTTTTCATCTATCCCCATTCAATGTTTGTGCTTGTATGCTCCCACAAATTCTAATATGATATCAGAGCAATAGACTTCTCAACTCAAATCTGAGCTTGTCAACCCCAGATCTGAGGTCAAGAAACTTCAAGACCAGTTCCTTAATCTATAGCTCGTGTTCCATCTATCCCTCTCTAAAAACTCTGGTTCCAATGAAATCCATTGAGACCTTTGGTCAAAGGACGTCACAGTATCGTGGGGTTACCAGGCATCATTGGACTATCGTGGGGTTACCAAGCAGCGTTGGATTGGCAGATACGAATCTCAGCTATGGGACAATAGCTGTAGAAAGGAAGGCCATACTAGGAAGGGTAGACAAGTGTATCTCGGTTGATATGATAAGGAAGAAAAGGCAGCGAAAGGCCTATGATTTGGCAGTGCTTATGAAGAACATGATGAGGCAGGAGTTCGTGGCCAACTTAAGGAGGAAAAGCAATGGCTTTTCCAGATGGGCATTTGTGTACCGTAGAGTAACAAGGCATCATCAACACGAATGATGGCAAGCTCGCATTGGCAGAGTTGCCGGTAACAAATACCTCTATATTGGTTTGAGACCTATAATATTGCAGCCATTAAGTTCCAAGGTGTCTCCGTCGTCACAAATTTCGACATTAGCAAACATGACATCAAGAGAATATGCTCAAGCACGACACTGATTGGTGTGATATTGCAAAAAAATAAAATTAAAAAAGTAGAGAAGAAAAAAAAAAATGGGTGGTATTTTTTTTAAGATGTGGGCTATTGTCTAGAAGCCCAATTTCATTGGCATCTTTTTTTTATATCATTTGTACTAAAAAAATTGTATTTTACAAGTTGGGTGTTTCTTCGCATCCACACCCAACTAGAGGGGGAGAGTATATGAGATATGGAGATAAGATGAGCATAGATGAAGTCAAAATCTCTAATGTACTTGCTATGTGGACAACAACATCAATTCCGGTATACGCGCATTTTTTAATTGTCTCGCATATTATGTGCTCCTAGCGCCATGCCATGTAGCAGAGGACTTCGTCGCACTATCGTTGTAGTGATATCATCAATGGGAGTACATACATTCATGATTAGCAGAATTTTCAATAATAAAATTTCGCGAATCTTCAGTGTTCGTTACTACTTTATTTGTCGCAGAGCCGTCTTTGTTGTGCCTTTGTAGCAATTTTAGTGGAATTTGGACCAAGTTTGGTGTTCACATGTCCCGGATTACGTATTTTCGATCTTAGAGTCTATTCAAGCACTCCAGTGATAGCAATGCAAGTTTATTTTGCAACTTTTTTGTTTCAAGGCTCCAGTTCCAATTTGACGATTGAATTTATCGATCCTGATTGATGATCAAGTTTTCGTTGCTTGATCCTGTTTGATGATGGAGTTTTTTGTTGCTCCATCCCGTGCGATGATCGTCGAGTTTTTCGTTACTCGATATCGGATCTTCCCAATAAGAGAGAAATAAATATCATTTTATTTTAGAGAGAGAAAATCTCTATAAATAAAAGAAGCCTATGAGAGAGAAGATCTTCAGAGACTAGAGAGAAAGTCTCTAGAATAAAATAGAGAGCCCAATAAATGATGTTTCTTGGAAGACTATAGTAACATGTGCAATTTACTATGGATTTGATCACTACTCGTTTTATTTGGTAATGTTCAAACTCTAACTACTTTGTGTCCAGTTGCTTTGTGTCAAAGCATCTCGAGTTTGAGGTAGAGTGTTAGGATATGGATATCTCAGGTTCATATCGATATATATCATTATGGATGTATATCAAAGTTACTTGGTCATCCGTCGGTCGTTGTGTGGGTGGACTCGATTTCTTCCAGTTTTAAGCTAGACGTGTTTCTCATGTTTCACCGTATGGATTACCTATCCTTCGGTTTCCTCCTGCAACCCCCTTTGGTCTCCTTTGGCTCCGGTGGTTCTTCTGGCCTTCCTTCATGTCGTAGCCTTAGCTTATCGACGGGTCTTGCATTTGCATTAGATACTACATTTCTTTGACTCATGCCTTGATTTTAAACACGTTATTTGCTTGAGTTTGAAGCCGTTACTCATCAAGAGTTCGAGGGGGAGTGTTAGGATATGGATATTTCGGGTTCATATTGATATACATCAAAGTTACTTCGTTATCAAGAGTTTGAAGGGGAGTGTTAGGATAGGGATATCTCAGGTTCATATTGATTATACATCAAAGTTACTTTGTCATCAAGAGCTTGAAGGGGAGTGTTAGAATATGAATATCTCGATATACATTATTATAGATGTATATCAAATTACTTATAGATGTATATCAAATTACTTGGTCATCACGTTAGTTTGGTGATAAGGCCTCCTACTATTTACCTATATCTCCAAGAACCATACCATATTTATCTCCTTAATTGTGTGATTGTCATCTATATATTAAATGTACTTATTCATATAAATATTCATCCAAAATAGTGAATATGTAGCCCGTTGGGCTTTTCTCCACTATCTCACATGTTTAAACTCTTCCCTATCTTTATCCATTCTCTATACACTACATTAAACACTTCTGATGTTTATCAATTACGATATTTATCAATTCTCTATGTTCCAGTTATAAATCAATTGAAAGATGGTCGCGATAAATTAGTCAGCGTAGAAAGAGAATGGATAAACATAGGGAAGAGATTACACCCAATATCTACCTTAGGTTTATCCATTATCTTTAAGGTATAAACTCTTCCCTATATTTATCCATTATCTTTGTTACAATTACGAATTAATGGAAAGATAGTCACGGTAGATTAGTCAGAGAGAATGGATAAAGGGAAGAGTTTAAAGGGAAAAGATGAAAATAAAAAAGTTCTTCTTGAAGAACCGAAATTTTACAATTTTTGGTTCTTTAATCACCGAAATTGTTGAATTTTTTATTTTTCAAAAATTGAAATTAGCCCGAAAATTCATTGGATTCGGTTGTTCAACAATCGAAAAAGGGTAATTGTCCTTTTTAAAAAAATTCGTTATGATATGAAAAAAATGGACAAATAGGTAATAACGTAAATTATTCGGTAGTTTTGTAATAACGTAAACTATAACGAATATATACGTAATTTTCTCAATTTTATATCCCAAAATATGTGATGTAATATCATTGGTATAGTGAATTTCATTTTACTATATCTATGGATGTAACTCTTTGTGATGATCTGTGCAAAATGTTGGTTTTTAATGTTGGTTTTTTTGTGTTATTTATTTTATGCTTTTATTTTTTTTGTTTGTCGCAGATTGTGTTTTTTCTCGCTATTTATTTGCCAAAAATAAATTCATCAAGTTTCACGCAAAACATAATAAAACTGGTATAATTTAAGCACGACAATCTTTGCCCTAGAAAATATAATAACCACTTACTCGTGTCGTGGATCGCCCCGTGCTTTTAAAATCAGATTGGTGGGTTGAACCAATCGCTTGCAGGCTTGGAACTTGAAACCCTGACTTCAAAATATTTAGACACTCATTATAAAAATTAAAGTTGAAAAAGTGGTGTACATATGGTAGATCCATAAATACTTTACAAATGAGCGATCCAAGTAATGTATTACAATATACATTATTTTTAAGTCTTAAAAACCAATTTTTTAAAAAACTATATAGGTTGAGATCATCAATTTGAAGATCAGTTCAACTAGAATTGTATTTTCAACTATCATTAATACACACAAGAGATTAACTATGTAACATCCTATCCATGTTTTTTTATTTAATTTCAAGATATCCATTAAGATACGCATGACAAATGAGTTGAAATAGTATAGGGAGGATAAATTCTTAAATTGTTGAAAACAAAACAAGAGATAATATAAATACCTGAGTTCCTATACTATGCTCCCGTAGGAGCATAGTGCACATCTGCTTCTTGAGTTAGAAGGCTTACTTGGGCGGAATCTTTCAATGTGAAGGCTAGGGAACCACAAACACACTAGACTATTATTCTCAAAAGGGCAAAAATGAATTTTAAGGTTTCTAATGCTTTCTAAAAATTGGATTGTATCAATTTAATTTTGCAAAATTATTTTTTTAAGCACGTAGAAGGTGCAATTATTATTATTATTCTCTTGGGGCTAATATTGGGATTAAAGATTTGGGTCTTGAAATCAATTCTAGATGGTAGATGGGGTCTTAACCTAGGGAGTCAATAGATAGTATACTCCCACGGGACTCCAATATCGTTTTGGCTATATAGTTTTCAGCCCTCAAACGTGTTCGGCTACAACGTCTCCAAACAGCCTACAAAACCGATATTTTATCTGTATCTCCAAACAGCTAACAAAACAAATATAATTTTGAGGAATTTATATCTCTAGCTTCTAACAAAGTAACCTTGTAAAATCCAGTCCAAGAGAGATGTTTTCACAACACTCAAGAAGCCTTACAGAGTTTAAAAGTCCAAGAAAGATTATCGTCAAGTTTAGAGAGAAAGAATGGGGTGGGGTTTGTGCTGGTTTGATTGTGTTTTCGCTTCCTCTACGTTGAGGCCGGGGGGGGGGGGGGCGGGTAGGTCCGATCAATATATCAAATTCGAACCCAAGGACCCGTGCCTGGTGCGCTGGGTCCCTGGCTGTGGTTCGAGCTGTGCCCCCGTGCCTGTTTGATAATACACACTCGCCAATGGCTGCCAAAGAGACCCTAGAGCCTAAATAAACAAACTGTCCCTCTCTCTCTACCAGGTTTTTGAATTCCCTCTCATAATATTTACCTCTTTCTCTCTCAACTATGTTTCAATCTCTCTCTTTCTTGTTTCATTCTTGATCCCTCTTTGGTTTGTTTACGTGTGTTTTGTTTTATAACCTTTCAAATTACAAAAGTTTAAGACAGGGAGAGTGAGAGAGTGGTGAATGGTGGATTTATTAATTTTGTTGTATATTTTTTAAAAAATGTAACTTTTGTATGACAAATTTGTAAATATTACTACAAGACAAAAGATATTTTTGTCATCTCCAAAAAAAGATAAAATTGAAAATTTAACTAAATGACAAGGGAACTCTACGAATAAAGTTTCACAACACCAACTTTCAAAATGTCATTGTACTTTTGTGAAAATTTCAAATTTGCCCATGTTTAATAGTAAAGTTACCTATTTAAATAATTTTTTAATAAAAAAATAATGATTATTTTGATAAATACAACCATCACAACCTTTCTAATTTGAACTTTTGTATTTTGAGGGGTTATTAACTCTAGACAAACTTTTATATATATATATATATATAATATTTGTTTCCATCTACTCCACTTAACAAAACTTGTACTATCTTTTAGGTACCAAAATTTGGGGTTGTGTTCTAGAACCCGGCAACCCATGATTTCACTGAAACCATCAACATTTTGGAGGGAAGGATCTAGATGTTAAAAAACTCAAAATCTTCTTCTTCTTCTTTTTTTTTTTTTTTGGAGATAATAATCCAATCATAATTAAATGAAAATAAATTTTTTTTTTTTTAAAAAATCTCTAGTGTTTTTCGATAAGAGAGTAAATATATAGTTTGCTCCTGAAGGATACATGCTCATAAAATATGTACCACGAGCCCTATCTCAGCAAATAAAATGGACAATGTAGTTTATGGCAACTTTATTTCTGCAAATAAGATTGCAACTACGATCCGATCAAATGCGAGGTGCCAACTATACGACCAATTATGCAATTCCATAATTTTGTTAGTGAAATAGGGTAGTTGTTTTTTATTTTATGCAAAAAAAATTGCAACCACACTTAGCTCTCAATTGAGAAATTAGACAAAAGTGACAATAGATTGGCCCTGACCCCATCCTAGGACTCTAACGGGTTGAACTGAGCCTGACCTTGGTCTAACCCCCACCCTACTCTTGAGCTAGGTCGCCACGCATGTTAATGGAGCAAGATTAGGCCAAGGAGGGCCAGGTCATTAAATACTTTTTAATTCATAACGAGAAAAGCAAAAACTAGTAGGGCAAGGCTGGACCAAGCCATGATCTATGGCACAGGCCTAGGCTCATCTCATGCGAAACACCGGTCTTGGATTTTAGCACCTGACATTCCCTCGGGCCCAATCTAGTCGGCCCAGGCTAGCTAGGAGTTCCAATGCTTTACCACCATCATAACCACCCTTTTTAAGGCCGCAAAAGTGTATCGCAAAGCTCAAAAAGGCTATTTCTTTCTTTTAGTGTAGCAAAATCACACACCGCATCGATTCAATGAAGTCTAATGGCTAAGAGTGATTGTGATATATATTTTTAAAATGACACAATTTTTAAAGTCATGATGCATAAAAAAACTCAAAATCTACTATCCAGTTCACAAATTTAGGCGGTTGAATAAGGTCATTACGAATGAAAATTGGCTTAGAAGTACTTGAATTTTGAGGTAGCATGAAAACTTGGAATTGAGCCCCTCGACCAACTCTTGAATTTGGGGAAGAAAATGGCAAGAACTTAGTTGAGTAAGTGTATTACTAAATAAATTTATCTAAATCCTATGAGACATGGACTATTGAACATTCGATCAATATTTTTTTATTTTAAAACGTGAATTATTGAACATTCGATCAATATTTTTTTATTTTAAAACGTGAACTATTGAACATTCGATCAATATTTTTTTTATTTTAAAACGTGAACTATTGAACAATCGATCAATATTTTTTTATTTTAAAATATCCATCATTTTTTAATTTTAAAATACCCATCAAAAGACATGCGAGTTGGAATAGTTGTAAATAGGTAAATGTTAAATAGTCTATCTCCTAAATTATTTCCTTAGGTTCTCTTTATCATTGCCACTAAAAAAGAAGCGAACCAATCCCAATATTCCATCCATCGCAAGGGATATAGATTTTAAGTAAGGGAAATGACGTAATGGAAAGGATCTTACCCGCAATATTTAAATCTTAGCCATGAGATTTCAAATTGGATGACTAAGAGTGCCCATGACCTCTTTTACATCATAAGTAAATGGTATGCACTCCAGAAGAAAAGGAAAATCTATCAAAATGCACTCAAGATACTAACTATTTTACTTATTCTTTTGTTTAATTTCAAGCATCCAAAATATATTATGTTCCCACAGAGCATATTATCCATTTAGTCCTCTGGGGCGAAACTCAAGATAGAAGCAATTTTAGGGACCCAAATTTTAGAGATGTAACATCATCAAGCCATCTTGTCAAAAAAAACATCATCAAACCATGGACTAACCTCAAAAAAGAAAGGTTAAAATCACTCTCTGTGCACTTAAAAAAAAAAACCTTAATATTGAACTTTGTCTATCCAATTTATCGAGGCTGAGATCTAAGTATAAGGAAACTTGAAATCCAAGTTTTATCTTTTGAAAATAATCATCTAATGATTCTTAATTTTCAAAATTTTAGATTAAAAAAATTCCTCTCAATTCAATTTTCTATTAGAGGGAGTAAATGAATACTATTATCACATAATATACGCTCCCTTTCAAGAACCCTCCAAATAGACATGATTATGAGTTGGAAAAGTTGAAAATGGGCAAAATGTTAGATCAAATGTTTCAAGATACTCCATCCGTATAGCAAATAGCCCTATCCGAATTGGAAATCAGCCGAGAACAACCTATTTTTATTTTCTGGATGTATTCCTATGTCCTTCTAAATTTTGGGATTGTATTCTATGAGATCTTAGCCATTGGATGTGACTTCCGACAGCTCAAAGTGTATCACATAGTTCAAATTTTTTTATCATGGACTTTGTGCCTTGTTAATAAACAGCCCTAGCGACCCGATTTAACATCCAACAGTCGATAATCAATGTGACTTATTTGTATGAAAAATAGATGGCCTTATTGTATATTTTTCCATAGGTTGTTATTTTGCGTTTTCAGATATATTCTAATGATTTAAGAAATTTTTTTATATATGGTGTCTTCCTTATATTAAAGAAGTATGATGCACAGTAAAAATCTACCCAAAAAGGTTATTCCAACTTTAAAAAACTATATGCTTGATCATCCTGCCCTCGAGATATATGGACATAAAAAAAAGAATTCAAGTCTTAAAAATAATGTATCTTTTAACGAATTATCTATAACATCCATTTTCAAATTTTTCAAATGCTTATACATCTGTCCAATCCACACCATATTTGGAGCTCTGAAATTTATAATTAGGGAGAAATACGTTTAAAGCTATCGTAAAGGTTTATAGCACTACATTTGCATCTTTTAGCCATATTTATAAGTGTGCCTACTTTGATAATTCAAATGGATGATCCAACTTGAGATTTGTGGGTGGATGATCTACCCAACACATCTAAATTTTTAATCTATGTGTTAGATATTTAACAAAGGAAAAAGTTTATATAAGGGCGAGGCCCTAAACAATCAAATTAAAGCGTATCTCAACCCAAAGAAGTTGTTTCGATGCCCAACAAAATCTTCAAATTGATTATCTCGAATTCAAGATGTATAGACATGAGAAAAAATGGATTTCAAGTATTGGAAATAGTGCATCTTTTAATGCATTTTTGGACAATCAATTTCACAGTTTTTCAAGTATTTATATATATGCTCGATCTACACTATTTTTTAAGCTTTAAATTTTTTAATTAGAGATGGAAATAATTTTTCAAGCCATCACAAAGATTTCTAGAATGAAACAATATATTGGACACTATTTGAAGGTGTGCATTACTTTGATTGGTTAGGGCATCGGTCTTATACAAGCCACACCCTTTAATAAAACTAAGTGTATTTCGATAAGTTACCAAGATGGATAGAAATGAGAGAAAGTAGATTTAGGTAGGCTGATCAATCTAGCACAACACCTGTTAGGATGTAAGAGTTAGTTCAAGGGAAAGCTCACAAAGGTCAAGAGGTAGGCCTAAACGACATGGTTGAAAGTAGTGAAAAAATATATTGGGACTTATGGCTTCACTTAAGGTACTTAATAAAGCAAGACCATGATTTGTGTAACCGACACTAAATAATTGAAAAAAAAGGTGTAGTTGGCATACGGATGCATCCGTAGATGTAGAGGTAAGGTGTGCCTTCAAATTTTATCATGGTATATAATTTTGTTGTAAAATATTTCTAAGATTATCTCAAAATCTATTTTTATATCTAATTATAAAATTTTAAATTTCAAAAATAGTAAAAATCAAGTAGATCTATAAACATATGAAAATCTTAAAGATGGACGGTGTAGATAATATATTGTAAAATGCACTATTTGATGTCTAGATGATCAATTTCAACATCAAAACTACTTTTTTCCGATAGATTTTTGAGAGGGATCTGTAGTTCTACATCCTCATATAAACTTTTTTCTTGAAAAAAAGGATAATAAGATGATAATAACATGGGACACGTAAAACACATGCGACTGCTGGAGTGAGTGACCTGTGCGACGATGCAACCTTTTGGCATTTCGTTATCCGCGAACGCCCCAGTAACTGAAAATCAAAGACAAATTATTTCCTGCGAAAAATTGATTGAAAGGCAAATACTATGCGCCTCTCTCTCTCTAGAACCAGGAAGAAGGCCACTCCTCTCTCTAAAACCACAGAAATCAGGAGAGAAAACCATTCTGTTTCATGGCACCTCTTCAAGCTACTCATCACATCTCCATCCTCCAAACCAGAACTAAAATGCATATTCAAAATCACCGAAACCCTAACCCTAATACGACCCAAGATGCTCTGCAATCTCCGCCACTTCCTCGTCCGAAAATTTATGGGATTCTCTCACTTTTCCCTCTGCAAATTTGTAGAAGTCTCTGCAAATTCTGGCCGAATTGACGTCGCCACTGAAGCTTTTCAAACACTTCGTGCGCTTTTCTCTGAAATTGCGCCTCCAGTTCATGTTTATAATGTCCTTCTGAGAGGATTTCTTTGGAAAAACATGCCAGAAAAAGTGCCTGAGATTTACAGCGACATGCTTATTTTGGGGGTCTCACCTAAAACTCACACAGTGAACATATTTTTGTCATCTCTCTGCAATTCTGGTCGGCTAAGCGATGCTCGTCAACTGTTTGATCAAATGCATTCCAAGAGTTGTAAACCCAATCTCTTCAGTTTTGGGATCATGGCTCGTGGCTATTGCAGAGCTGGGTGCTCAAGCAAAGCTCTAGAGCTTATAAATGAGATGGATAAATTTGGGTTTTCCCCTAACCAGGTAATCTATAACACCATTATATCTGGCTTTTGCAGAGAGGGGAAAACAGAGGAGGCAGAAAAATTGGTTGGGGCAATGGAGTCAGCTGGTCTGTTTCCTGATATCGTTACCTTCAATGCACGGCTTTCTGCTCTTTGCAAGGCCCAGAAGGTTCTAGAAGCTTCTAGAATCTTCCATGATATGAAGATGGATGATGGTCTTCCATCGCCCAATGTAATCAGTTGCAGGATAATGCTTGATGGGTTCGGCAAAAATGGGTTCATGGAGGAGGCCCTGGCTCTTGTCGAGTTGATGAAAGATAATGGGTTTTTCAACTCAGTCGAGAGTTATAATATATGGATTCATTGCCTGGTAAATAGTGGGAACCTCTATGAGGCCCAACTTGTTCTAAAAGAAATGGCAGAAAATAGGGTAAAGCCTGATATTTATTCATATAACATATTGATGGGTGGGCTATGTAAAGATCACATGATGGGTGATGCTCTAAACCTCATGAATTCCATGAAATCCGATGGGATTTCGCCAGACCACGTCTCTTTCAACACTTTGCTTCATGGGTATTGCTCCAAAGGTATGGTTTCAGAAGCCATTGAAGTCCTTAATGAAATGAGCTCTAAGAAATGCTTTCCAAACACTGTAACCTGCAACATTTTGTTGCAAAGTCTATGGAGAGAAGGAAGAGTTTTGGAGGCTAAGCGGTTTTTACAGAGGATGAGTGAGAAAGGCAGGATCCCGGATACCATGACATGTAACATAGTGATCGATGGCTTATGTAAGAGTGCGAAGTTAGATGAGGCCATTACGATCATGGATGGTATGTGGGAGCACGGGTCTGCTGCTCTTGGAGACCTTGGAAATGCAGTTCTAGGGCTTGTGGATTCGAATAGTTGTAGAAAGTGTCTACCAAATGTGGTCACTTACTCGTTGCTTATAGATGGTTTGCTCAAGGCTGGGAGATTAGAGGAAGGAAAGAAGAAGTTCATGGAAATGGTTGGGAAGAACATAGCCCCTGATGAATTTATATACAACATTTTTATAGATGGCTATGTTAAGAATGGGAAACTCTCGACTGCTTTTAGGGTTTTGACTGATATGGAGAAACAGGGTTGCAAGCCAAGCACCATAACCTACAATTTGTTGGTCATGGGATTGGCTGGTGAGGGGAAGATATATGAAGTCCATGGGCTGATTAGAGATATGCAAAACTTGGGTGTTTTTCCTGATATATTTACTTATAACGGCTTGATCAGTGCCCTGTGCGAGGGAGGAAGGGTAAAAGAGGCTGCTTCACTTTTGGATGAATTGTTGAATAGGGATATCACTCCAAACTCTTCTTCTTTCAAGATGATAATTCAAGGTTTTTGCAAGGCTGAGGACTTTGGGGAAGCGTGGCAGGTTTTTGAAAGAGCTATAATCATATGTGGTGCCAAAGAAGATCTATATAGTTCAATGTTTAACGGATTATGTGTGGGTGGGAGGGTTTCTGAAGCTCGAGGCTTATTTGAAACCATCTTAGAAAGAGGAATCAATTTTAAAGGATGCTCTTATACAAGCTTAATACAGAATTTCTGCAAGGCAGGCAATTTTAGAGGGGCACAAGAGATACTCGAGAAGATGAGGGATAAAGGCTGTGTATTCAACCCTGCCGCATTCTTGCTGGTGGTTGAGGCTTTGGAAAAGAATGGTCACAAGCATGATGCCGATAAGCTTGCAGAGGAAATGATGGAAATGGCTGAAAGGTACGAGGAATTGAAAGCCTTGGGGCTAAAGAGGGAGAAGAGGACTCGGAAGGAGGGATTGGATGGGAAGAAATCAATAGGGAATCATTTGAAGGAAGATGGGAGTGGTGGAAGTGATTGGCAGTCTTTGTTGCACAGGTATGCTCAAATATTGAATTTAGCACGAAAACAACGAACTCTTTTAATTTTAGAAAAACAAGAATTAAAGAAAAATGGCTTTTAGGCATTTTAAAAAATGCAAAAAAATAAAGAAAATCAAATATATTCAACAAATAGCTCTCTTTAACATAGACAATTTACTATATCTCTCTTATGAGGGTCAAAGATATTTCTATTGGAACTGTTCCATGCATAGCTATATTAGAAATCGGTGTGGCTGATACTCTGCCCCTTTATCTGGCATTTCAAGTTTTTTGCCTTAACATCTTACCCTGTTTCCTTTTTTTCTTGCTTTTGTCTAACTTTTTACTCTAGAAATTCTCCCCTTATTTTTCGTGATGTATTTATGGCATTTTTCATATATGTGGATGAGTTTATCACTCCAGAATCGTGTCTCCTTTTTTTAGTTCATCCATGAGAGATTGGTTGTAATGTGTATTGTTGCTGACCTTACTGCAGGGATGATGGAAGTGGAATTGCAATGAAAGTGCTGAAAAGGATCCAAAAAGGTTGGGGTCAAGGAGCTATACCGACCTCTCCTCCCCCAAAACACGACATTCTTGAGGATTGGGAAGAATTTGCATGATGCAATTTTCTATAAAGATTTTGTTCTGAGAATGCATGACATTTATGTTTCAATGCCATTTTACAATAATCAAGCTTAATGATGGCTAAGGAACGAATGCCCGTGGGAGTGGGAGCGGGAGCAGGAAATGCCCACAGGATTTGGATATGGTTTGGGGTGCAATTGTGCAAAGATTCCTCGTCTCAGTAATCACTGGGGGTGTGTTGATTCTTAAAATGGGAAGGCCACTCCAATATAAAATATTGGACTTAAGCTTTCAATTGCATGGTAAGAGGTTTACGTTCTTGTCATGGTCGAGTGTATTCATTTGTTTATTGATGTTGGATTCATCGGAAGTTTTTGGTCATGAATCCACAAGCCACAATACACACAATATATGTTATGTATGTTCTTCACACTCAAGCAATCATTGTATAACATCACAGAATCCAGAAGTGTATTCCTACTAGTATAGTTTAGTTTTAGGTTATAGATCAAAATCACTGCCTTAAAGATTTTTCCATATCGTCTATGTAACAGGTTCATTTATACGTGGATATTCAACAGAAAAGAAAGAAGATAGCCTCAATGGCCTTGTGGTTATGGATTCCAATCAGGCTTTCTAGTAACACTCCGTCAAGGGATTGCAAATTAGCCTGGTGGGAAACTTTGCCTTCCGCTTAGGGGAGGATTTAGTGGACCCACAGGCCTTGAATTGCTTGTGGGACAGGGATTTATTATGCTCTCTCTCTCCCCCCACACCCCCCTCCCCCCTCCCCGAGACTTGTGCGAACTTTACGAATTATGCCCATATGGTGTGATAGATGATGAATTTTGAATCCACTCAGCTTCATCTGAAAAGTGATGAATCACTCAAAATCTTTCCATTTTGACCATTTGATTCAAGGAGTCCACACAATAGAAAAAAGAATTGCTGAAGAACATGGCCAATTCACGCATTGCTGCATCTTTGTATATGTAAAATATGAATTTGATTCAAATATGCATCTGCTCAATCAACACCGCACTGCTGCACTGCCTATTTGAGCTGAACCTTTGTTGAGCTGGCTTGTTGGCTGGGTGCTTTGGAAGTTTGGAACACACGGGAATGACGAATACACACAAAAAACCACAACACTCTCAAATTACGAAATGCATGACCTTCCAGACTATATGCTATATACAACATCCAAAACTGTTATATTTTTCAATGGTGCATTTTCTCACCATAATCTTTCTCGATTTCCTGCAACTGTTGCATCAATCATTCTTCGACCACATTCTTTACTGTCCTCACTGGACTCACCATTGTTGAACCAAACATGCTATGGATTCATGCTAGGTGGAAGCATGGGCATGACACGATGCCATCCCTCTTGTATTTAGGAGTTTAATGACCAATCAAAGTCTTGATAGACAATATTAATGGGGGCCCCATCACTCAATAAATGAGTCAAAAGACCTGCTTTAGTTGCATCTGTGTAGTTTAGTACCCAGTTCAAAATTTCTCTTTCCTGACCAAAATCTGCACTGAACCTGGCAGATCACAAATCTAGCATCAGAATAAAACCGTTGACATTCTTTCTTTTTTTGTTTGTGTGTGTTTTTGTTTTCTTTTTTTTTTTTGGGGGGGGGAGGGGCGAGAGAGAGAGAGAGAGAGAGAGAGAGAGAGAAATTGCTAGCATCACTTTTTGTGTGTGTGTGTGTGTTTGTGGGTGTGAGAGAGAGAGATGCTCAACTTGTTAGATGGATTATGACAGAGATGAGCAATTAATTGCTCTTTTGTGTTCAGATGGATTTTGTTGGATTATGACATACCATTTCATGATTCTTGTGAGATAAACAGTCCTCTTCTCTAAATTCACTGCCATCCCATCTCCATGGAAAAATTCTCTTGTGGCATATCTTAGTTCTGCTTCAATTCCTTCGGCAGAAAAAAACCTAACTGTTGGGCTTGATCTTGTTGCATTGCACAATCCAAAGTGAATTAATGGGTTCAACTTTGGAAGGGAGGCCTGAAATAGCACATCATTTGAATATATTTAGGTGTCTTGTAACAGCATTTAGTTTCTTATGCATATACATCATATAGGAATGTCTAGGATTTGCTCACTTAGTTCCCACTATCTTAAGTCTGTTAACTCCCACTTACCCAATAAAAGTCTGTTAACTCCCAGAAATTTTGCCAATAATATTGCATTGCCCTATTTTGCAAATCCTTTCTAGGCAGGGGCAGTTTTGATCATTTGCCACCAAATTATAATTTGGAAACATGCAGTTCAGATTCCTATGTTGAGCTTCAAGACATGTATTGTGTTGTCACCAGTTTCAATGGGGCACTAAAATATGTCTCCTGCTTCTCACTTTATGGTTATTTTCAGACTTTCCCTTTGACTGATGAGTGATGACTAAAACAGCCTGCCCAAAAATGATTTGCCTAGACAGTAGGATGATACATGTGTAAAAAACTCTTAAATTCTTTATCGAGATGAACAAACTTCACTCGGTCTTAAAAGTATTATATTACGTGATAATGCCATGTTATAAAATATGGAGAAATAACAGAAAAAATTGTGTGAAGTTTGGTGGGTCACTAAAGATGGAAGATAAGAATTTTTTGTACCTCCAGTCGCTTGTCACTGGCATGAAAAGGTCTTGCCAAAGTATATGGTTGCCTCCTGTTGCCTCGGAGGATTCCATTCTTTATTGCTGATAAAGAATATGGGTAGCCTCCTACTATGTACTGAAACTCTCCGAAGAAGGTTCTCCGATCAATTACTCCCCCAGGTTCTCCAATCCTTATGACTGCATGGATCACCATTGCGTTGTAGAGATTTAGGAAAAAAGCAAGCCTCTGGTTGTCTTTGAGTGCTAGGATGTCTGTGCGTTGTAGATCCTGTACAAGATTTGCATATCTGCAAGATAGTTCACCAGTTATTGAGATAGAATGGAATTAAAATTGTAATGAGAAAATTGTTGGGCATGCTAGATATTTCATGAATATTAGCCAGACAAAATTACTTGGGTATTTGAATTCCGACAGGAACGTAATTTATGGCTTCAGAGATAGTTGAAACTTTCTTTCCACAAATAATAGATGGTAATATTCATTGTCCAAAGTTTTTGAAGTATGTGAACGAGGTTCACTTTATGGGAAATATGGTAATGTTGCTATTGTAGTGACAAATATTGTATATGTAAGGAAACAGGCTTGTGTCAAGACGTTTCACAGTCCAACATCTAAAGTTCCATTCCTATGAGTAACCTTTTAAAAGTATATGTAGGGATGATAAGTTTGTAGACGCGGAAAGTAATCCACAAAAACAAGAAAGAAAAAATAACAAAAGAAAAAGACAACCAACCATAATGCAAAGATATGCGTGGTTCGACAACGTGCTTACGTCAACGGGAGATGAGAGCTTCTTTACTGGCAATGGAGAATAGGGTTACAATAGCTTTCTTCCTCACACCTCTCTGTTCTCTCTAATTACAAAAAAATCTACGTTTTTCCTTTGACCCTAAATGAACTCCCTTTCGCAACAATATATATTAAATCGCAGCAATGTATATCGAGTCACAACAATATATATCAAGCCCTTCGGGCCTTCGGCCCTCCGGGCCTTTAATGGCCCTCCGGAGTCGTCTTTTTTACTCTACCTGGACAGATCTATTTCCTCATAATACAAGATATCAATCCTCAACAAAGTTAATTCTTAAGAAGTTTACATTTGAATTCATTTGGGTTGTGACTCTTGTGTCAATAGCGATAAGTTCCACTATTACCCTAAATGAACCCCCCATCGCAGCAATATATATTGAATCGCAACAATGTATATCGAATCACAACAATATATATCAAGCCCTTCGGGCCCTCGGCCCTCCGGGCTTGTAATAGCCCTCCGGAGTCGTCCTTTTGACTCTACCTAAACAGATCTATTTTCTCAGAATACAAGATATCAATCCTCAACAAGTTAATCCTTAAGAAGTTTACATTTGAATTCATTTGGGTTGTGACTCTTGTGTCAATAGTGATAAGTTCCACTATAATATTTAATTTGTTCCTCTTCATATTCATTCCATGTAAAATCTTGAAATTGAAAAGATTACCTTGAGAGTGGAAAGCTGTTATGCTAAAATGGTGGAGGCGGCTGCTTGTCTTTTGATATCAAAATGCTCAATTGTTATCCGAAAGCTCATTTACAAATGTAGCATATATCATGGTTTAAATTATCAAATTTGTAGATAGGGGCAATGACTAGTAGTTCATTTTGGGCCAAGGTCGAGTGTCTGAAGATGAATTTTCATAAATCAAACTGAATCTTATGTTGGTATGGGTTAATTGTTCATGAGCTTCATAAGAATCCTAAAAGTTCACCTTAACATCATACTAATGCTCTTATGGCTGGCATTTTTCATAGATTCCGGTTTTTTATTCATTTCAATGGGGAGCTATACTTTGGTACATTTGCTTCTGGAGATGTCTAAACTATTCTTTCATATTAGAAGCTGATATATATATATATATATTTTAAGTAAAGGTGACTGATTGTTCTAATATATTATTGGCAGGTTAAGTTATAAGCAAATGGGTTGGTAGGATTACCTTCGGAATTCTTCACTGTTGCTAATACGGTGATAATCCACATTGCAGCGGTCATCTGTTGCATAGGCCTCGAGTATGGCGGACATTATTTTATTGAGCTTCTTTCCAACCACTTGGGCTGACTCTGGTTCATCATCATTTGTACATCCTCGGAAGTTGAAGCATTTGGGTATGGTGGGTTCGTGTTCGAGGAAACGATAGAAATGGTTTCCATCTTCGAAGTCATTTTCCCTGAACAGAGGTGATTATCAAAAAGAGAAAGTAGGAGCTTTAACTGTTGCTGCTACTGTCTTTCATTTCTTGTGCTATAGTACTGTATTTGTAGTGATATAAAATTATAGTTGATGATACATTGATACTTACTGGAATACATGATGGAAGAAATGCTTCCTCGCGAGCTGTTTCCCCATTTCGATAGCCTGCATGTGCCATATGAGACCATTGAGAAACAGCAGATGAAGATTGTTCTCGAGCCCTATATTTCTATTTGAGTTGGGTATCCTACATGAATTACCATGTGGTAGTAAATGATATAGTTCTGATTATTATTTTGAATTTTCTGGAATAAGCCAGAAACCATGCTAGGCCGCTGTGCATTGTAAAGAATGGTCTCGATTGTTGCCAATCTCAATCGATGATCCATGCAGGTCTGCCTTTAAACATCAGGAGTATTAATTTGACATTAACTGTGCTTCATTCCAGAACGTGTAATGTCCAATGATGGCATGTTTATACTATGATTTTGAGGGCTAAGCTGATGTTTTTCAGCACATGCCCAAGCATAAGAAGCCTCGCTGGGATTGATGGAGCTGGTATTTTTTATTTGCAATATCTTAAATCACCAAAGAAACATTTGAAAAAGTTTTTCCTTCATTTTTTTTCTAATAATCCCAATATATAAATGGGATTTGGGACGATTCTTTTAACTTACTTGTGATGTTCACAAGGAGAGAGAGAGAGAGAAGGCGGGAGGACGGGGTTCATGGGTGAGAAAGAGAGAAATAACATGGGGCATTTCTAGGGTCATTCGAAAAAGTAAAAAAAGATAAATATTATAATATGTACAAATGAAAAGGGGGTTAAATGTTATTTTCTTTTCATTTGTAGAGGGTCTATGGGCTTTCAAATAATCTGAGGGTTATCTGGGATTATAATTGTTCAAAGGGGAGTATATTTGTTGTTTTCCAACTTTTTAATATGAAATTCTGGAAATCACTTTAGAATCACCCCACAAGTATTTCCAATCAAAAGGTATGGATTTTGAGTTTTTTTTAAGTATTTTATATCAGATTACTCCAAAATGGTATTTGTTTAATCTTAGGATGTTTTTCTTAGGCACTCTGTCTTATAGATTACTTGGGAATTCTTTTTTTTTAGAGGTTGGTCACAAGATTGAAGTTACATCATAACATAAAATTTAGGGTCTTAAAACATTCTACTTGAGGAGTTGAACCCCATATGCTCCCGACGGAGCATAATCTTTGGCCTATGATAAGTGTCAACTTTGCATCGACAAGCTTTGAGACCTTCACTCTCCGATTTTTACTTGGAGGCATTAAAGGGGAAAGTTTTGGTCCGCTCCTACAAACTTGGCGAAAATGCCCTTCTTTAAAAAGACCTAAAGTTATATGAAGAAAAATCCCTCTTTTTCTATTACCTCATGCAAAAGAGGCTGAGTGGCTTATATAAAGCAAGTGCTCCACTCAAACTAGCTCTAAAACTTGATGCATATTTCCAAATTTTGGTTAAACTTTTATGGCGTGTTTGATTGGTGGAAGCCACATCTTCTAGAGCTTCTGAAGTGGCAGCTTCCATGGTGAGCAAGGAAGCCACCGCTTCCCTTTTACACACTACTTTGGCAGTCATAGGAAGTGGCAACTTCTAAATAGCAGCACTTCCCATTATCGGACACTGGAAGTGCTACAATTAGGGATAAATGTGGCTTTGCAACCTGCAGCTCCCCATTATCATACACGCCCTTAAGATAGTTAAAAGTGAGTTATATACATGGATGTCAGAGCAACAATTTCAAAGTTGACAAAAATTACCCCTGGAATTCAAAGGATCAAGTCTGACTAAATTATTTATAAAAATCTAACAATAAACGCGAACCCGATCTTGACTTAATGAATTTTATGATGAATGAATTTCAGTAGCCAATAAAGAAGAAAACATGCATAATTTCAAACCTTCACCTAACCAGGGACCAGAGTTTCTTACATACTGATCCAATTTTCAACCTAATTTTTCACTTACTTCATTTTAAAAAAATTTTATCCAAATTTGGATATTCATTCGAAAATTTTGGATGAAGTATCACAAAAATAAAACCCTAACGAAATTAAGTCTAAATTTCGGTTAAAGTATGAAATATTAATGCAAATTTGGAGGCCCAAAGAGCATTTTAGCCCTCAAAGCGGTCCATCATGGACTGGATTTCGGCCGAAATAACACTGAATTTCGCCAAAATATTAGTGTTGGACACTCATAATTAAAGGGCCTGAGCAAATAATTACACCACGCGTTCCAGGCATTAATTTTGCAAAATTTATGGAGCCTATCATGGCTTAGAGCTCGTACATAATTAAAGGGCCAGAAAAGGACACTAAAAAGTAGAGACTTTCTAACGTAAGAACGTTAAAAGTATTTTGTAGGTCGGGGGCTTTATCAAAAGGGCAATAAGATCATTTGCCTATTGTACATAATCATCTAATGTGAAATTTGAGAGCTTAGATGTGTTGTAAAGCACAAAATATTTTTTTTTGAACTCTTAGCTATTGCCTACAAAGCAGTACCTCAAGTTAAGGCAACTCGGAAAACTACAGCTCCTTCTTTTCTAGTAAATTTATAAATCGATCATCTTAACTTCAAAAATACTTGGGGAAACAAAGGTTTCAAGCCTTAAAAGTGGTTTAAGCTCTATATCATGTGATGCATTTTCTGAACATATATTTAAATCTAGATCTGAAACATTTTTGGAGCTTCAAATAATGACAAAAATAATTTTAAGGCCACTACAAAGATTTCCCATTCCGAAAATACGTGCTCTAGTAGGACCAATGAGATGTGAATTTACAACGCCTTGTAAGTCTCTCATAAAGGTCATAAACCACACCCAAAAGCAAAAGGGGCATGAAAAGACTTTCTCAGCATAAAATAAGGTACGCAAACACTGTTCAACGATATCCTACCAAACACAAGAGAAGAAAACCATATCCCACTTTTGTTATTGACTTGTCAGCGTAATAAACCTTATACTAAAACTAGGGTGACCCAATCTCTCATAGGATAGGAGTAAAGGGGTAAACAGAAAATAACTGATCACACAAGACAATAGAACTTCAATTATTTGGGAAAAGGGTCTGGTTTTCCCCTCCATTTGGAGGAAGGAAACTATCTCGTTCATTGAAACAGTCAACATTTTTTAAACGGTTACTTTTTTTTTCAAAAGAATTTGAATTAGTTACTTTTCCAAAGGGTATTTGTAGAATCACTTATTGAATCAGAAATTCCCATTTAGAAAATGGGTGGATCTAGTTGGAGAAACCCGGGAATCATCTCGATTCCCCTGGTTCTATACTTTTTTCTTTTAAATTTCTTTATATTAAACAGCCAGATACAACTCGGAAGCTCGAAAAGGTGACCCAATGCCTTTTCTTAAACCACTGATGTGAAGTTTTAAGTATTTTTTCACTAAATTAAAACTCATTATAACGGTTACTAAAATTTAACGATTTTTAAATGACCCAAGCATTATTCGATTTTAGATCCCTTACATAGCTGGTTAGTAATGGTAAAAAGCTGAACTCCTTTCCAAAATTTCTTGAATATTGTTGTCTTTTCCTCAATAAGAGGATCAAGACAAGAAAAGATGCTCAATTTTGGGAGCTAAATATACTTGTCAAAAAAAAACTAGGACCTAAATATGGGGATAAAGTAAAACGGTCAAAACCATTTATTCAGGATTCTTTGCTTTAAGCAACCGTTGAGATACCTAAAGCCTTCTTATTTTGCCATCATTTGGTAATTAAATTTTAATATTCTCCAATAGACAAAGCAGCCAAATTGACTATTAAACTTTGGGGAATTTATCTAAATACCAATGGAAGGACTAACATTCAATTTAATTTTAAAATCCCCATCAAGATCATAAATAATTCTTCTTCCGGTGTACTTTTGATAAATTTCTCTTAAAAATTGCAATTTTCCCAATCTGAAAAACATCAAATTCTGGCCAAATTTAGGATTTTAATTCATTTTTTTTAAGAGGGAAAAGAAAAGGTTCCATTAAACCATTCTCTGATTTTAGCCACAAAAAAGACAAAATAAGCTAAATTACATACTTTCGGGGGAGAAAACAAAACGGAGAATCCAATAATCCCTTCTGAAATCTTAAGCACAACAAAGAAACCACCGAAATCTATCTGAAATTTCAACGAAATTTAGGATAAAATTCGCTCTGAATCACGTCCTTTGGTTCTGACTTTCTGTGTCACCTGACACTTACTGAAATGAACCAGACCCAACTCCAATATCCAAACTTCTCTTGAAAAAGTTCTCCATTTTTGCAAGAAAACACATGAAAAAGAACAAAAAGAAAAAGAAGAAAATCAGCCTTAATTAATATTTGACAGAGAAAACACAGGTAAAAAAAGACTTTCCCAAAAAAAAAGTTCTTGAGAAAAAAAAACACGGAACAAGAAACACCCAATAAAACTTACAGAAAAAAACACAGAATCAAACTTACCCAAAGAAAACGTAGAAAACGCAGAATCAAGGAAGCTTCGTAAACAAGTAAACATAACAAAAGACCAAAAAAAATTACATGGAAAACAGAGAACACAGAACCAGAGAAGTTATAGCAAACAAGTAAAATTGCCTAAAAACATTTACAGACAAACCAAAGAAAACAAAGAACCAGAGAGTTACAGTGAAGAAGTAAGCGTACCTTTTTTCTCCCACAATCCATGTGTTGAATCAAGACCTCCACCGCTTCACCACCAGAAAAGCAATTCTTCACAATCTTCATCTTCATGATCCTATCTTGTATAGGGAGCTTCTGCCTCAAAACCCTAGCTATACCTAACAGTTCATCTTGCTTGTGCTCTTCATCTGGATCGTCGAATCCATAAACGGGTGGTTGAGGAGCTTCAGGTGGGCACTTACCGGCCGTTAATTCAAGCAATCTCCTCTCGAACTGGCCACTGTTTCTCAGGGAATTCAGAGCCACTAATCCTCCAAAAAGCTGCTCATTGAAGAAAATTTGAGGAACAGAGGAGCTACCAGTTCTCTGTAGAAGCTCATTTTCTCTCGATGGATAAACATCGATGTTGATTTCGACAAAATTTAGGGCCTTTTCTCTGAAAAAAGCCCTTACAGCGCTGCAATCTCTGCAATTTGACCTAGAAAAGAAGGCGATCCTTCCTTTGAACTCAGGTTCTTTAGCTTTTAACTGGACTATTACCTTTAAACCAGTTAGGTTAAACTGCTTCACTGTAGAGATTTTCTCTGCCTCATCTGGTTCGCTATCCTTTAGGGAAGAAATGCGCTTGACTATTGCTGAGGATAAGCTGTTGCTTCGTTCCTTAATGAATTTTCCGAAGGACGGCATGTCTCGGGTTTCAGAAATAGAGCGCTCCGTTTGAGGTTCTGGGGTTTTGTTACGGTTTTTTGGCTCAGAGAGAAGCCCTTGGGGAACCTCTGGTTGAGGAAGCCATGAGTGGGGCTTTAAGAGCTTCTCTTCGTTTCTGTAATCAAGGGATTTGCTCTTATGGCGAATACTTTTGTCGTTCTCTTCATCTGAGCTGTTATCACAGGTTAATGGCTTTTGTGAATGAGTCTCAATTACTCCATTTGTAATGGAGCGATCTTCGTGATCAGTGACTGTTTCATCGCCATTTTCTCTCTCTAAACTGCGATCTTTACATTCTTCGATTGAATTCTCACCATTTTCAAGCGAATCACGAGCTTTTGTGACGGGTTCTGCACCATTTTCTTCATCTGGTTCAGATTTTGACGGTTCTTTACTAACCGTAACCCCGTTTTTGTTGTTTCCTCCATCAAAACCATTCTCCACAGGGGCCTTCTCATCTGAAACCTCCATTATACCATTTATCAAGGATCCTTCACAAACCGTAGCTGATTTTTCGCCATTTCCTTCATCTGAATCGCTAAAAGATTTTGAAAACTCATCTCTCAATGAAACTCTACGGCGATCACTAGTTCTTGGGCGTGAATCCATGGCTTTTGAACCATTAGGAACCTCAGAAGCAGGAAAATCCAATTCTGATTTAGCTACTTCCTCCATTTTCCTCCGGTTTCTTCTGATTTTAGAGGAGTGACGGCCAGAACTACAACGCTGAAGCCATGAAAGCATAGGAGCTAGAAAAAAAAGTATGGGAACAAGCTCAAAGGAAACGGACGCTACAGAGAACGATATAATGGAGAATAAAGAGAAATTGGCACCTAAAAACGAGAAACAATAAAATGGAGAATAAAGAGAAATTGGCAGCTAACGACGAGAAAAGAGCAGGTATGGAAGCAGAACAATTAAAATGAAGAATCAGAGCAGGGAAGCCTAAGAGGAGAGAGAAGCCATTGAAACAGAGAGAACAGGAAGCAACAAGGAGAAAAAACTGAAAGAAAAAGAGAGGACAAAATGGAGAATAAAACAGAGGAAAAGACTGGGAGAAAAGGAACGAGAAAAGCTAAATAACAGGAAGAGCGATGAAAACTAATGGAATCGTTTAGAGAGAGAAAGAGGCTAAAAGATGATGGGTGTTGAGAGAGGAAGAGAGCGATGAAGGCGGAGGGAGTTATGGTGAAGGGATACGCATGAGAAGGGGTCGAAATTACGGTTGCTGTTATGACCTCTCTCTCTCTCTCTCTCTCTCTCTCTCTCTCTTTCTCTCTAAAAAAGACTCTGTATTACTACTATATGGGGAAGCGACCTCCTCTCGATCGTATACAGTACGACCGCCCCTCTATTTTTGAATTCCTCTCTCTCTCTCTCTCTCGTTTCCACAACGAGTTCACGTAGCCTCTAAAACGAGTCTCACACTTTTTAAATAGTTGTTTCAGTACTAGAAATCTGAAAATTTATTTTTATCTTTAATCATAAAATTTAACGATTTAAAAATAGTGTAGGTTGAGCGCATAAATATATATATATATATAAATAAAAACATTTGAAAATCTTAAAAATTTACCACCTAGATAATACATTACAAGATGTATCATTTCTAATATTGAAAATCTAGTTTTTCCCATATCCATACATCTTGAGGTCGGCAAGATCGAATTGAGGGTCTTCAAGCATTGAAACAACCTCCTCTAGTAATGTTGTGAGGTGTGGCTTAATTTGATTGTTTAGGGACTCACTATATTAAACTTTTTTCGAAATTAAAAATAGCGTTTTAAAATGATAAACTTATATATAAGACTATCGATTTTTTTTTTTTAAAGAAAAAACTCCAAACAATACACTTAAACAACATAACTATTTTTGACCGGCAATACCCCTCACCGGTTCGGTGGCTAGTTCTATCGTAATAACATCTATTAAGACTCGCACTCTGCATCTCTCTTTATGTTATAAGTGTTTCCAAAATCATTGATCAATAAGTGGAATTGGATTCGAATATAGAGAGGATTTATAGTTGAAACACTTTGGAATTGCTTTCAATAACTATTAACATCACTTACGTTTAGTATTATGTGATTACAATCATTCCTAGTCGTCAGATGTGAAACCCGATGACTTATAATTTGGTTGAATTTTTTCTTTTGGACGTTGAGTCATGACATGGTGATACCCTTAGCTACTCAATTTCTTATCAAGGAGCAAGAATTATGGGCAAGCTTTTCTATGCTTTTCCTACAACATAGAACTTATACACTTTCCCTTATCTAACCATTTATTCTGAATGGAGGGCTAAGATTGCCCCAATCACACTGTCACATCTCTTCATTATTATATTTTTAATATTTTTATATAAATTATTTTGATACCAAATTTTGGCTGTCCAATCTTTTATTAAACTCGTACATGTAAAAAATTATAAAAAAAATATTTTTAATAAAATAAAATAACCAAAATACCTCTAAAAGTTTTGAGGGGTATTTTGGTTATTATGTTTTATCAAAAAAATATTTTTAATATTTTTTGTAGGTGCGCCCCAATGAGAAGATGGCATGTACCAAATTTGATATTCATATAATATCTACATAAAAAAATAAAAATAAAATACTTTGAAGCGTCAGATTTAAGATCAAACGGTGAATGACTCACTCGATCAAAATTGGATGGATGGTAGGGGAAGCATAGATCTTATACACTGTAGGGGAAATATAGAAACCTTTCATAAGAGTTATTGTAACATCCGGTCATACTGAAGATTTCTCTCTTTTTAGCTCCATTGTCTGTTCAATTGGAAAAACATTTTCAGGATGATTTTTTTGGACTAATCTCTAGACTGAAGAGGCTATCAAGTTCCAGACAACTCTAAAAGTACAATCTGCTCATGCATAAGCATAAACTATTTGGGATTTTTTTTCCCTTTTCCCTTATTATGCTCTTACAAAGGACTATAACTGTTATGTTAACGTTCCTCTCCTTAATTATTGCTATTCACGTTTTTTTGAACCTCGACTACTATTGCTGCCTATGTTTTGGGTGGGAAATGGAGGAAATGGTAAAGATGAATTAAAATACATTAGCTTCTTATATCCTGATCTTGAATAGACGACATCAATTAAATTTTCTTTTTTAGTTTATAAATCATTTTGACGTGAAATTTGGGATGTGAGTGCTTCTTATAGAAGCACATCTAAAATAAGCAAACACTCTCCAAAATTTGTTTGTAGATGATATGTTAAATAAATTAAGAAATTTATCAAATTATACTTAAGATTTGAACTATTATAACCCATATTTTTTTATATAATTTCAAATAACTCATAATTCTTTTGATCAAATTTCAAATAGCCCATCTATTCACACTTCAAAATACGCTTTGATTCTATCAACCTAGGGTAAAATATTAAATAGTTCATAATTTTTAGAAAATTAAAGTGGAACAATACTAGGAGTGACATCATGACTAAAGCTATCCCAATTGTCTATTTTAAATCAGACTGCATAGAATGGCAGTCGCAATTTCTGATGCTTGTTTAATTCTACACTCTATGGTTTCCCTGGTTATCATTCAAGTATTTGGTTGTAATGAGAGGCATTTTTCATACAACCCAAACAATGCTGCATATTTTTAGTTTCTTACTAGATGCTATCCAAACATCAAATGCCTATATTTTAAGGAAATTCTCCACCAATTCTAAAAAAGGCATTTTTCTATTAGAAATATCTCTAGATATCCAAACAGCCCCTTAGTAGAGATTTGTGCATGAGTGTTGACCCTAATTTGGAAACCCAGGCTTGCAGCAGTGAGTGACGGGATTAGAAAGAATGAGTCAATCAAACGCGTGTAAATTGACGTAAATGCCCTTAGTGGACATGTCGACCTTTGAAGGTTTTGAAAGAGATTTTTTTTATTTTTTTTGAAGATCAAAGTTTCCATCAAATTGTGGTTTTGTTTCTCACCTCACGTGGAGCTTTCGAATAGGTTTTGAGAAGGGGGACGTTTTCATCGAATGACAATGTTGACGTATATGGGCTGAAAATGGCGGGCATTATTCGGTGTACACGGTCTCAATGAGTACATCTAGAAGGAGTCCCCTCTTAAAAAATTTATTTTTGAGATGGATTTTTGGACCTAACTTTCAAGGTGATGTAATCTCTGTACGAAGATGATAAGTATGGAATAAATAAATAAATTTTAATAATTAAAAATAATAATTCTATTAAAAAAATAGTCAGACTGTTAGTTTCAATTGTTTTTAGATGGTCCACTTAAGATAGATGCTTTATGCCTCGAGACCGTAAATGAAGAAATGCGGTATACACTGCATGAAACAATTTTCTTTATTCAATTATCAATTTTGAAATTAGGCCGTTTGGGAAGGCCAACTCTATAGGGAAAATTACATAAAAGCCCCAAAATGAACTTCCTAAGCACTTTACTTCTACTTAATTTTTTCTAACAATTTTTTCCCTAAAACTATCTTTCCTAGCAAATAACCCCCCAACTCAAAAAGTAAAAAAAAGTAGACTAAAATACCCCTACCTTACCCATACGTAACCCTCACTGCAACTCGCTGGTCCGACGTTTGGAAGGGGCAGTCCAGCACTGAAGTCACTGTAAATGGTGCAGTCTGGCGTTTGAAAGGGGCAGTTCAGCATTGAAATCACTAGAATTGGCCTAGTACGGTGTTACGAAAGCGCAGTCCAGCACCTCAAGCAGCCAGTCCGACAATTTCAAGAGGTTGTCCAGCATTGAGGTCACTGCAACTCGCTGGTCCGGCGTTTGGAATGGGCAGTTCGGCACTGAAGTCACTATAAATGGTGCAGTCCAGCGTTTGGAAGGAGTAGTCTGACATTGAAGTCACTAGAATTGACCAGTCTAACGTTACGAAGGGGTAGTCTGGCGAATATGTCAATGGAGGGTGTGATCCGATGTTTGTAAGACTTAGTCCGGCGTTTATTTTTATTGGGATCCGAAAATGATTTGTTATATACTGGAAGGGTATTTTTGTAAAAAAAATGATTTTTTTGTGTTGGGGGTTAGTTGCTAGAAAAGATAGTTTTGGGAAAAAAATTGTTAGGAAAGGTTAGGTGGGTGGTAAAGTGCTTAGGAAGTTCATTTTGAAGGGTTTTATGCAATTTTCCCTACTCTCTATCTCTCATAAGAAGAGTCTAGTATAGGAGAATGTAGTACAAAAATGTACTTCATACTGCTCTCCTTTTTGCTCATGAGAAATTCTCTAGTAGTTTGTGGGATTGAATTGATCATTGAACTGGTGAATGGTTTGATCTACGTCTAACCAACCACTGGTTCAACTGGATTTTAGAAAAACAAAAGAAAATACATATAATAGTTTGAAAATATTAAAAATATTAAAAAAAGTTTTCAAACTTCATTTAGCTGGTTAAAATCGGTTAAAACTTTCTAGTATGATAGGTCAAAACTATTCAAATATTGTTTTTAATCGGTTTTCTACGAAACTCATATTTTATTTTGTACCAAACTAACCAAGGCACCAGTGGTTAATTCAGCATATCTGACCGTTGATTCACCAGTCTTAGTAACTATGGTTCATACGCAAAGATACGGTATTAACGACATTGCAAACATTAAGCAGACGATAAAGAGAGGGTGGGGGTCGTGAAATTTGTTTTTTGTGCTAGCAATAGGAAAAAATAAAAGAAAAGAAGACGGGTGATATCGTCCTTTATATGCTTGTAAGAAATATATATATATATATATATTTACTCCTTTCAGCAAATAACCTACTCAAGTAAAAGAAAGGTATACAAAGGGTTTGGTTTTTTTAGTATAAGGAAGTCACAATCATTTTTTTCTATTAAATTTCAATCAAATAGTTATAAATATTCTTGTAACTAAACTCAAAACCCAACAAATTTTTTTTTTGAATTTCGCGACACACCTCAAGCCATCCAATTGGACATCTAATGGTCAGGCTTAATTGGGACAGCCTTATACTAAAGATAAATTGTCGTGTAATATACAATCGTGAAATATACAATCCTTACAATGAAAGGTTGAATACTTATTGGACATCTAAATATAACTGTCAAAAAATTAGATAGTGTGAGCGCATCATGAAATATTAGGGAGTGATTTGTCTTGTAGGATTCTAGGGCACTTTTTTCTGCTCTATCTTTTTTTTAGGTCGGCCTCTAGGTAAAATGGTTGAATAGGTCGCATTTGACTGATTTAGGGTCCTAAAAACACTCTTAATTATAAGTTTGTCAGAGGGGGTAATTGTACATTTTGCTCCCGCAAGACTATATAATTCTTTTCATTTAAATATCTCTAAAGTTTATGAAAGCTATGCCAACTTTAGATGTGGGACCATGCAGGCTAAGACTAGTCGCCACTAAAGGAGACTTTTGGCCTAGTGCATATTTCACCATCACTTAAATTACCACTCACATATTAAAAAAGGAAAAAGTTTATATAAGGCGTCAACCATATCCTGTACGAGTAATGTGCACCTAAAGAGCGTACTAGATAATGTTTTTCTCATATTGGAAAACCCTCAAATCAACCATTTCCACCGCGAGATTTATAGACATGAAAAAAATGGATTTATAATCCTAACAATAGTTCAAATTCTAACATATTACCTAGACAGTCTATTTTTAAGATTTTCAAGTATTTATAATCTGCTTGATTGTCACAATTTCTATAATTTTAAATTTTATAATTGGGGACAACAATATATTTTCATTTCATCACAAGGTTTTTGTGGCACCAAGACCGCATTTTCAGCATAGTTTTGAGGTGCACCTTCTTCACACCTTATGCAAACCTCACCCATAACAAAACATAAATTGGGTATATATTTGTGTAGAGATTAAACTCTTAAAATAAGTCTCCATGGGTTAGACAAGATAGAATTGGACGAGTTGAGCCTTTTGCACCATTATTTTAATAATAAAAGTATACAAGCATGGGTTTTGATGTCTTCCAAATGTGTGATTTTGTATCTGTCCCAAAAACTATGAAAGAGAAGATAAAATAAATTGAAATGAGGAACAGGATAAGCAGATGATTCAGCTGAAACCGGCTTAGTCAACAAGGTACTAAAAAGAAAATAGGCGACCAAGAATTGGTCGTTTTGTTTGGTGGTTCCTTGAGCTTCAAGAGTCGGTCAAGTGGCACAAATTGAACTCTTCTTGCATTTCAAATTTTAATACCCTTTAAACCATTTCAAGAGAACATATGGAGCTCATTAAATTTTGAAATGGTACAATGAATTATAAAAAATTTACTCATCTATTGTGTCCGAAGAAACCCTATACTTTCTCAAATATTAACCATAAAAATTAAAAATTGTCAATGCAACTTGGAATCGCTCGAGTCGAAGGGGGTCATTAGGTAGGCCATTCTGGTTCCACGAACCCCAAAAATTACCCTCGATTTTTCATGGTTTTAGCTTTTTTCTCTTGATTTCTTTTTTAAATGTGGCTGATACGGCTTGTGAATTGCTCAAGTCAAGATCGATCGACTCGGAACAGGACCCGGCAAGACGAGAATTGATTCCGATTTTTTAAACACTAGTAGAGATCATATCCTTTGAAAAGGATTTGTTATTTTAGTAACCAAAATTTTGGAATTGTAGAGTGGACTATACATTTTACACATTCCTTTCATCAGATCGATTGTAGGTTAATTAGGTTTCTTTGTGAGGTATAAATAAGTTTTAATGACATAATAAAAATAGAAAGGATGAGGTTTCTATAACGTCTGGTCTTTAAAAAAAACAAAATAAAGCATCACCTCAAATCTTTGTTCAAAAAGCATTTTCGGCAACAGAAAATCTCTTTGATGGTTCTAAAATCAATTTCCAACATCGACAATGAAATTTGAAATTCAAAAAATGGTATAGATCTTACGGATACATGAACACATATTTTTAGGGCGAAATGGATGGTCTAGATGATTTGTTACAATAACCATATTTTTAGAACTTATCTTTTTTTTTTTTCACAACCATAATGTTCAAGAAAGATGATTGATATAAAGGGTTTCTAATAATTGAATTACAATTTTCGATGATTTATAGAGTGAGACTTTACTTATTTTGATAAAGGCACAACCCTATTAAACTAATTTCCAAATAGAAAATAATGACCCCTATTAAACTAATTTCCAAATAGAAAATAATGACGTTTTAATAACGTCAAAAGTAGCAAAGTCTTTTGCGTGCGTGAAGAGGTCGGAAATGATCAAAGTGGGCAAGCTTTCACGCTCCAATGTTCAGTAATTCGATCCGGTCATTTATGCACCGGCCCCAGCCCCAGCCCCGGCCCCGGCTCCACATGCTGGCCCTCCATCTCCTAATGTCCAATTTAATCGGACGGTGCATATATTGCACCTATCAAGCTTGACAGGATGAACTACCCAATTAAATTGGACAGTACAAATGGCAAGACCGCATATGAGCCCTCTATCTCGCATTGTTCAATTTAGTTGGACTTGCATATTGAACCTGCAATTCAAAGCAGGTATGATCTGCTTTGTCCAATTAAATTGGACAGTGTAGATGAATTGTCCGCTCATATATAACAATTTACTTTTATAACCACACTCATCATATATGACTTTTTATTGGGTTAAGTCATCCTCTAAGCTCCATAGAGAAGTGGCCCGACATTATGGATGTAAAGGTGCGGTTTGTATAAAGCCTAGGCTCTAAATAATTAAATTAGAGCCTACCTTCAAATAGTATTGAGAAATGTGGTTTTAATATTTAAAATCTTGGAATAGCCTTAAAATATATTTTTATATTTATTTATAAAATTTAAAGCTTCAAAAATAGTATAGATCGACATATCTATAAAAACTTGAAAATCTTAAAAATTTACGGTAAAAAAATGCGTTATAAAATACATTGTTTTCAAAACTTTTAATCCGTTTTTTTCTTTTGTCCATGCATCTTGATGTCAAGATGATCGATTTGAAGATATTTGGGCATCAAAACAACCTCTTCTAATAAAATTTTTGAGGTAGGCTCAAAGTTGATTGTTTAGAGCCTCGGCCCTATATAAACTTTTCCATGGATGTAATTACTAATTACTAGCATGAGTTACCTAATATTTTCTATTAATAAAACTATAGTGAAGGAGTGGAGACATATCATTCAATTAAAATAGGACCAGGGAGAGATTAGGGTAGAGCACCTAGACTTTATAAAGAAAGTTAATTATACATTTACTTTTAATTTTAAGGAAGTTTATCAAATTGAACCTAAAATTGAAATATTTAACAATTTACCCATATTATTTTAATGAAATTCGAGTAAATTATAATTATCTGAATCAAATTTCAAGTACCACATCAAATGACTCATCAAAATGGGTTTCGAAATTTATCAAACCAAGATAAAACGTCAAATAGTTTAAATTTCAGGTGTATTCGATAAACATTTCTTGATTTAATTCAAAGTCTATTTCCCTCTTCACTCTCTCCAATTCAAAAAAAATTTGAAAAGCAAACCCAGCTTCAAAAACACTTCATTTTTATTTCTTCCTATGATCTCTCTATAAGTTTTTTTTTTTTTTTGAAGAAGAAGAATAAACTCCCATAATAGAAAAAAATTTCTTTGATTCCCCCTCTTCAATTGTGTGTATATATTTATCCAATATGTTTTACCTATTATGGGATCTTTGTAAGTCTATATTTATTGGAATTCAAATTTGATATTCAAACTTCGAAAGATTATGTTAATAGTTGTCTTTGAGTAGATCAGCAGGAAGAGGTCTCTTACTCATGGCACCAACCATCCTACCATCAATAGAATAATCGGTAACATATCCTCTCGCCTTTAAGCCCCTTTGCGAAGCATGTGCGGAAAGGAATTCGTTTTTTTTTTTTTTCTTTTGTAAACCTGTCTTTGTTAGAAATACGAGGTACGACATGGGGAAGTACGGGATATTTTATCTTGACATTATGAATTGATTGATATTGGACTTTTGGAAGCCAAATACCCGGACCCCACCCACATATAATACAAGTGACTCCTAGTCTCAGTCAAATGATTTGAGTCACAATATCATAAATTAGTTTTCAACCATCAAATCTTGTTTATATAGTTCAAAGTTTTTTATTTTTAATTTTTACTATATAAATCATTTTAAAACAAAATTTGGAATATACATAGATCTAATAGGGACACACATGATAAAATCAATAATAAAATATTTTTGATGATGACCAATTACCATAATACTTCTGAAAATTTTAGAGGCATTTTGGTCATTTATTTTTATATAAAATATTTATTTTTTATTTTTTCAGGTTTGTTCTAATTTTGTGATTGGATGTCCAAAATTTTATTAAAAAATACTTTGTAGAAAAATAAAAATAAAAAAAACAGTATTTTGCATGATATTGGGGTATGAACCGTTGTAGTGATCCAACGGCTAAAAAGAAAGGTCCCATATAACTTAAATGTTGTTGGGTCACGTATAAACATTTCCCAAAAAAGGAAATACCGACCTCGTTAATGTGGTGCAGGACCAGCTAGGGAGAAACAAGGACATGGTAGTGGGTAGGTGGTATATTATATGCAAATACAATAGAGTTCCAAATTTTGTTTTCAATGAACTAGTACTGGTGGGAATGCAGAGTATTTATCGTAGTTACCACACCGACCGAACGATCTATCCAATCGGACCTTTGACTGTTACGTTGGCCAATGTGGTCTAAAGTAAAAATCGGCTAAAAATTGAATCAAAACTAATATTAATTTAAATTTATAAGGCCTTGTAGGAAAAAAAAGCTAAATATTTATCAGAAAAAATAAATAAAAGAGGCGATTTATTTTTAATACAAGATCACAATAACTCATCCATTAAATTTCAAGTCAGGTGGTTGTGAATGTATCATTGATTAGACTCAATCTTCAAAACAAAATTTTTTAAACTTTATGACACACCAAGCCATCCAATTTGACACATAATGGCTTGTGGCATTGTGACCTCCTTGTAACTATGATAATGATCTCATTGTATACAATTCCATATTTTTTCCGATAGGAAATTTTGGAATCCATTTGAAGACTCACCGGGCCATTATTTAAGTAAAAGAAAAAGATTTTGAATTATTTATTAAAAACATATATTGATAGATCATTTACTTTTAATACAAGAAGGTCATAACTCTTATCCTTTAAATTTAAAATTGGTTGTTTCAAGCATGTCATTGACTAAACATAATATTCAAAAGCAAAATTTATTGACTTTGTTATACCCCAACCTTCCAATTTGACATCTAATAACTAAAAGCAATTGAAAAGAAAGATAAATGGATAGTATACAATTCCTTATTTAATATTCAAATCTCTCGAGTGTATGTTCAATTTTAGGACATCATTTTATCAAGCTCACAAAGAGTGCATTTAATTTGATTTTATTTTGCTTTTCTCTAAGTTGGTTGTAAGGTTGGAGACAAGACATTCCGAAATTTCAGAGCTTAAACTATCTCCTGGTTGAGCATTGCCAAAGGGAGCAATGCCCACAGTATGCTCCTGCTGGAGCATGAAATCATTGAAGTTAACATTCAAGTATCGACTCTTTATATGTTGCAGATACCAATGTCAACTCTGAAGTAATGACGAAAATTCTATTACGCAACGCACCTTCCCCAAAAGGTTACTGTAAAGGCGAAAATTTTACTCTATGCACCCTCACCATAAGATGACGGCATCTTTTCACCAAACAACTTAACGTTTAAATATATACAAAATGAACAGTACTAAATAAAAAAAATCAACCCTGAAACCATTCAACTCTAGAACATAGTTTTCAATTTTTGTAATAGAAAATGGAAACAAAATTCACTAGATTACGATTTCCCTCAAAAGTTTATTTAATTTCCCAGATTGATTTATTTATCCTAGATTAAGCCCAATATCCTATTTCGGTACTACAAACATGAAACTCGCCAATACATTAAAATAATAAAATCTAATAATAATAAGATCCCTAAAAAGAGCATTATTCAGCCCACCATGAAAATGCTGACCAAAAACTCAAACCATATTTCTAAGTAACTGTTCTGAGTGATCCCATCCGTACGTTCCTCAGTGCTCATCAAACATGATAAAATAAACAAGCCAAAAATGCCGGACTGCCAAACACAAAAAAAAGTGAAGCAGAGGATAAATAAGCTCCAGGAGTTCCCCGGCACGGAATCACCCACTGGAAAACCTTCTCTCTCTCTCTCTCTGAGAATGTGTATCCTATTGCATGTTCCTTTCTGTACACAATGCTGTACATAAGCAGGTCCAGAACCATGTCTCACGTTATAGCTGCCAAGCCTATCACATCACCATCTACAACACCAGCGTTGACATTCGGGGCTGGGTTCCGCAGTTTGGCTGAGAAAATAATCATAAAATTACAGTCAGAATACATAAATACATCATAGAGAAGTTCTACATAGAAACATTAAAACAAGGTCAAAACAGTAGAAAAAAACATTGATCTCTTCATCATTTGAAGAAACGAACTCTGTACTGTCTAAGCAAAAATCATAGTGTAACTATGTTACACTGATAGATATATCTTTTGCTACTAAGTGGTACATATTATATCACAAATTGAATAAAATTGTGGCCCAGCTAAAGAGAAAAAGAAAATGCGAAGTGTGTAACTCAGTTCAACATGGCCTACTGCCATTCTTCTTCATTGTGCTCTTTTTAAAATGCATAAGAACAGTTAATATATTTCTCACTGAACCGTATCATACTAGAGTCCCATTGAGTCCAAACAGTAAACAAGCTCCTTTTGCCCAACAATCCAATGGAAAATAAATTATAATCCAATGGACTGAAAAACATTGTCCATCACGATCATCACTGTAAATGAAATAGCAGAGAGACTATTCGGTCATGTCCTGTTCTGGTGGGCCCCACCCTCTCCACATCACTGTATATTATTACATGGGCAGTAATGACCAGAAAATGAATGGTTTCCATAGTCCATTAAATTATGACATACTTTGAAATAATTGACCAAAAGACAAATTTTCGAACCTGAGTAACAGGTAGTAATAAGTTTGCAACAACTACTCAATACCTTTAATGCTTGACAACCCAACTTAAATGTTACCAGAACAGGTAGGGATGACAGAGCAAGCTTACGAGAAACATTTGTTATAACATTGATATTTTTCTGAGAACTGAGGGCTTTCAAATTGTTCCCAGCAGCTAATAGAAGCAAACTTTTCATATGTTGCCTTTGTTCTTTAGGACTGGAAGTTTTAGCAAGGGCGTCTTCAAAGGCAAGCAGATCATTTGATGTAATAGAGGGTAGAGATAGTAAAACCTGCAACAATCAATATCACATCTTGGCATTAGTTTCTGCTTCAAGTTGCCAATTTGCTATTATAGATTTAAGGCTGGTTAAATTCTATAAGACATAAATAACATTAAGAATTGTACTCTACAACCCATTAGTCAGTAAATAGAAAGGATAACTTTTTTAGATTTTATCAAAGCAAACCTGTTTGGGCCCAGGATTTCTGTCAGCTAGATGGACAAATATTTCACGACAAAGACTGACAAGCTCTCCACTATTGTTGACATTTGACTCCAATGTTAAGCCTTGAATCACAGCAGCAAACAAGTCTCTCGCAACAAACTCCCTGAGTTCCGCATTATTTGTTGAAAGAGCAGCTAGAATAACAGTGGCTCCACAAAACACAAGAACCTTGGAGACGGCTTCCCCATCTGGCCGTGAAAGGGTATCAATACTTATTTGTAGGGCAGGAACAGCCAAATCCTTGTGCTTCAAGGCAAAGCTGCAGTTCAATCAATGACAGATGATGATTTGTTTGAATAACTAGATAATCCAGACTTGTGGAATGTACCAGTCACAGTGAATCAGAAGTGTTCTGAGAACATGTGCACACACGCACAGGCCGACGCCAACATACAAACACACACACATACATGTACACACTTGGCCAAAAAGAATCAAAGCAACACACACACTATGAGTATAATATAAAACAACTTCGCCATTCTTCTGTTTAAGAAAGTGTAGATAGTCCAGTGGAGCACAGATATGGTACTCCAAAGTCAGTATCCATTCCACTACTGTTCATGATAGACAGAGGAGATTCACGTACTTAGGTGCATGTCCTGATGAGTCCCGCTATGATTAATCTCCGTTTTCCACCAACAGGAAGAGATAATAGACACCCTTTGGAGTACTCTATAGCATAGTCTTTTGGATGTGGTGTACAGTACAATTTTCCAAGAAATGTAGAGAGAAATATTCTATATCATACCCAAACAAAGAGTTCGAAACGATTGCATCTGCCTCATCTAGAGAAGACAACTCCATGCGGTTGGTGCTACCAGGTTGGTCAAGAGAAGGGAGCCCTTTATTGAGCGGTGGTGAAGCCAGCACCGAGAGCAAAACACATATTTCACGAGTCAGGTCTCGAAGCAGCTTCTCCTCCAACACCTCCAGCCTCAAATCCATTTCAGAATGATTTCTACAGATATCTGGAACCTTTGCTCTTCCTTCATGTACAAGGTTGGACCATGAACAGCAAAGAGCCTGCTGACAATGTCTAAATAGTGGTGGAAGAAGTTTTTCTAGCCATTCAGCCCATAAATCCACAGGGCATGATTTTATTAAAGGAATCAACGTTGAGTGTATGAGCTGGCGTATATGCCTGAACTCCATACATTCTATGTGCTCCATAAGTGCTATGGCAACAGATTGGCTCTCTAAGCATCTGAAAAAGTAATCCCCAATGCTTGCTGATAGGCCAATTACATTGTACCTATAATTAGGCACGTGTGATGAAGTCAGTTAAATAATGGGGTAAGAACTTTTGCTTAGATAGTACGATACAAGTATATCAAATTCTGCAAAAATTTACATAACAGAAAGGTCAAGGATAGATAACAGAGCCAGTTCCTGTGAACAGTCATGAAAATCAGACTGACAAAATATAGTACACAATTTCTATGACCTGATACCATAATTTGAAAACACTGAAAAATGAAACAAGAAATTACAGGAATCCAGTCAATTTACAGATGATAATGAAAATAAAATGAGACACTTCTATAGATGAAGTACCCCAGTTTACTAAGGTGCGAGCGATTTAAACACAATGCATATCAATTCCTCTTTTCTTTTAATACTTGTAAATTAGTTCCATGTGCATACTCGAAGCATGAATGGTGATTATACAACCCCATCACAGAAAACCTAATGCTCAATTAGGATGTCACAGAATTAGATTAATCAGCTACCAACATGCGGGCTTTCATTAACAACTGAGGCTGACAGCATTTTATTGCAGCCAAGTGACATGTCTAAGCCTCTATTCCAAGGAGAACTTTACAGAACTCATAAAACTAGAATGATCTCCAGAAAGTAGAATATAATCCAGCAGAGAAGGGACAATCCATATCCCATTAGATCCATCACCTCCATTGACGCAATGAACGGCAATGGAAAGAGAAAGACGCATCACTGGGTCATGTCTTGCTTGCTCTGGGGGGGATTCTACTTTCTCTCCATTAAGGTTCATTGTCTCAAGGGGAAGTGATCATCCAAGAGACAATAGTTTCTCCACAGCCCACTGGATTATAGAGGGAAATTTATCAAAATATCCATAAGAGGTGAACTATTCAAAATTTAACCCATTTGCAACTATTCCAAGTCATGATCATGTGGCCATTGATGGAAATTTTGAAATTATATCAAAGAATATGGGTAGAATGTTAAACAGTTCATCCCACATGGTATATGAATAAATTTTCCATACTAGTATACTTTTCCTTATTTCCATGGCCACAGATAAATTATCAAGTTTAATTATAACTATTAACTCAATGCTTACCCACTTTCTCTGATGCCTTTAAGCCAGGTTCTAATGTCACTTTCATTAGGTTCCAAAGTGTGTCCCGCCTTATTTGCATCACTTGGATTCTGAGCCCCATCAGACAAAGGTGGCACCTCCTTTGCAGATTTAGATAACACATCTCCAACAAGACTAACTTGCTCAGCTTGAGATATATTCATTGCACTCCTTAGTTGTCCCGGCAAACATTGAACAATGGATTGAGACCAGAGAGGGTGCACACAGCGAAGCAACTGCAGAGTGAACAAACCAAAACTTACCAAATCATAAACCATGGTTTCCATAGAACATGCTAAAAGTCCATTCTTCAATACTGAGTACTGTGTTCTTAGCTGACCAAAAAAGTCAAGCATATTCGAAAATACAGGAAGAAGCAATGAATCAGAAAATGATACACTTACCCTTAATAGTGGAGGCAACATCCATGATATATGAGGTGCAATTGGATGGACAGAGTTGGATTCAGAGCTTGTTGATGAATTATTTTGCTGAATCGGAGTGCTTCTTCTTGACCCTCCTTGTCCACTTCTTTTGAGGGCTCTCTCAAAGAATGCAACAGAATGATAAATTGACCACATGAGATCTGAATCTGAACATAGACGCACAATACCCATAGGGTCAGCCAAATATAAATTTTGCCAATCCAGCTGTGTCCATTGTTTGCTGAAGGGTTCGAGCAACCAGGCCAAAGCTTCTTGCTGCTGTTGACTCCTGTATTATAAAATGATGTGTGATGAAACCCTCTAATGTGTTTAAATTGTTTTTTTCTTTTTCTTTTTTTTTTTGGTTATTGGACAAGAAGCCAAGAAAAAACATTTAACTATTTTTTTCTTTCAACAAGGCAACTGAATTACCCAGCAGCAGAAGCTATGACAAGAAATGCTTCCCCCAAAAGATTATGCTCTCCACGATGTAGAGATCCCTCACCTTGGAGATAAGCCATGGTATCAGCAATACTCTACAAGAACAGCATTCTCATGAGCAAGGGCCTCTAACAAATAGAATTGCATCTCAAGAATAAACCAGTTTCAAAAATAATACTGCTTTTCTGTCCTTACTAGTTCTTTCAACAAACATATCCATCTAATATTTTGATGCTCAGGAGTAATGCATATGAAACCAGATAAACTCTACTCTAGAAACTGCACCAGGTGTCATCACAGAGAAGGGGCTAGTCCAGTCAAATATGGTTTGACTTCATTCCAGCTGGTTGAACTGATCAACCAAAAGAATTAAATAAAAAAAGGAAAAAAACGTCAGTTGGATGTCTAACCAGACTAAGCCTCTGGGTCCAGTCTGAACAATCAGGTTAGATAGCTGGTTTAACCATAGTTGACAGGTTCGGTAGCGGAATTGGATGCATGGGATCGCGTAAGGCTACAAGCTCCCTATGGTCAGGATCACTGTCCAAAACCCTGAATTTTAGGGATCTCGATCTCAACATGTTGGAGAGCTGGATCCCTACTATTTGGGATCACATGAGAAATTCTGTAGGTCCGTGACACATCAGGTAAAAAGATCCTTTTCTCTATGAAAAATATAGAAAACATAATCTTGCAACATAATAAGACTTGTATCCTCATAAAAGATCAATCTAGCATGAGTGTGATTTATATCAACGTAACCCTAAGGGATTGGGATCATGTTCCCCCCATAAGGGAGCAAGATCCACCCAAGGTCCAGATCTGGAGCATACGATCGCCACCGGGTTGGGAGATCCCAATAACTAAGGGTTCAACCCAACTTAACCGGGTTCAGGTTGATAATCTGTATTTTCAGAGTTTGAGGACCAATTCTGGTCCAAGCCAGTCAAACCAGCCACATTGGTCTGTTTTCTCAGGAACGCTGCTCAAACATGGATTCGGATTTTTTTATTTTCTTCTTTTTTGATGAAACATGTGTCTGGAGATTGGAGTCTTGGGAGCTGAAAATGGTCCCCAGCTGTCCCAAACCTTCAAGGAACCGAGCCAAACCAAGATTGGGCATGTTTAAGCTTGGTTTGAGCGGTTGGAAGACCATCTTAAGCTTAGTTTGAGCTGGCCTTGATTAAGAGAAGATAAGCTCGAGCTTAGCTTTGGTTAACCTGTTTACTTAAAGAAGCCTGTCAATGAGCCTAGCCAAGTCATAGACAAGGTAATCACAAGCCCATGTATAAAACATATGATATAATATTTATATGATATAATTACTATATTAGGGTGTGTATCCTCGTGGAGGTGGTGCTACATATTGTACATTACATATATAGCCTCGCTCTAGAGAGACCTTGACTGATCTTCTCGAGCATTGTCTCGGTATGATGATGCAGGGATAACCCTCCCTTAGTGATTGAGAAATGAGTGTCCTCATATCCCACCATGCTTCACGTAGGCGCCATCTCTGATGTGAGAAGGCGATCTTTGCCTTGTTGGCCCGCAACAAGGGGCACCTAGAGTGCGGCACTGGTGCAGGGTAAATAGCTTGTAAACTACGCTCTGTCATGCATAGAGCGAGCACTTCCGTCGTTTATTAAACCCACTCAAGCCAAGCCTGTCTTAGCCTGAGCTTGGTTCATTAACTAAACAAGCCTGCAGGCATGTCTTGGCTTGTCGAGATGAAAAATATTGCTCAAGCTTGGCTCATTAAAAGCCAAGCCAAGCTGCATCACAAGCTTATTGACACCCCTAGCAGTGAAGCCTTGTCTCACCTTGAACTTGGCCTGTTTACTAAACAAGCCTGCAGACTTGGCTTGTCTTGTTGAGCTGAAAGATATTGCTCCAGCTTTGGCAAGTTGGGCCCAACCAGCTCGGCTTGTTGACAGCCCTAGCAGTGAAGCATACATCCAAGCTACCAATAAAAGAGGGTTGTTCACTCACAATGATCCCAGAGCAATGTAGCAGAAGACCATGAAATTACCAGCCTATAACATCCCATTTCCAATGCTACAAATTCTCACCAGAAGATCTAAAACCTCCATTTCATCATTCTCAAATTCCTTCCCAGAGATAGGACACCAGATCAAGGACCCTCCTAACAGTCCTCAACAAAGAGTCCATTATCCCATTTCATCTATTCATGACATCATCATAATGTCAACAACAGACATCCAATGAACTAGATGACGCACCAAACAAGCAGGATCGTCCATTTTCTCAGTCCAAAAACCAGTTCAGTTTTAAACATTGGTTTGCTAAATAATTAGGAAGATTTGGAAAAATATCCACACGAAAGCAGATGTCATGGACATCAAAATTATGCTATAAATTGTCAAAAGAATAATACAACCTTCATAAGAGAAAGAAGGCTTTTGTCAGCGGCTTTGGCAATCCGAAGAAATGATGTGCAAACCTGCAATCTGGCTCGGCGAAAACCAGCCGTAGAAGGATCCTATCAGAAAAACATTTTTGTTCAGAACAGCATGAATACCTACATTTTCCAGTCCCACAGTATCATAGCTATGTCTTAGATTACAAATGGAAGTTAGGAAAGATAAAGTTACCTTTGAGGCAACTGGAAGTGTCATTATAAGTTCAAAAATCTTTTTAACAACCTCACCAGCAGCTTCAGGAAAGCACTTCAAATATGGGCCCAATGCATCTAAATGCCGACCAAGGATTTCCACATATGCAGGATCCGTCCATTTAAGAGAAATCAAATTACGAAGTAATTCTGCAGGAGATTAGACCTTCAGGATACCAAGCATTGAGGATGAAAAGGGGTAGAAGCACTAACAATAAAAAGAAAACTCACTAGACAACCTTCCATTATACTGTGCAACATGACTTGATCTTCAGGAGAACAACCAGTACCAGATTCAGTAGACCCATCAAAAATCCCACTGACAACCGTTTCAAGAGCCAGTTGGGTGCCTTCCATTTCATTCAAGTCCTGCAAATTACACAAGTACCACATTGCAGACAAGCTTGATAAGATAAGCCAAACATGAACGCAATACTCATCCCCTTCTTCTATTTAAGAATTTAAGTTCAACACAAACCCTAAAATTCAACGAAGAGTCCAGGCTCAATTTATAAGATCATGATTGTCAGTTACACTAGTAGAACATCGACTAGGCCCACCTGAGAAGGTAGTGATGTGAGTGAATAACTCTTGAATACTAAGCCAATCCTCTCAGAGATCTTTACAGCTGCAACTACCGGCTTGTAAGAAGCAAGTATCCTAACAAGCTCCAACTGCATGTAACATTAAAATCTCAGAAGCAAAATACAGAAATGGTAAAGAGATACATAGATTAGTTACCAAATGAGGCATATGGAGTGCTACCATACAACGTTGAATCATAAAATGACCATCAATATTCACTTAGAGCTGATATATCAATATAAGATACACAAAATGAATAATGCAGCTTGAGGTAAGAGGTTAAATGAATAAAAGTTGTGCAAAAGAAGTGAACTAAGTGAAATGAAAAATATCAAACAATTAAAATTTCAGAATAATTTATGGAAGATTGAAAACATTCCGCTGAATCATACTCCATACTCCTTTATCAGTATGTGAATTGACATACTGCAGAGTACAGAAGACTAGAAAAGGATTATTAACTATACATTAGAGGTATCGACAAGTCACACAATACCATAGCATGTATGTCGAGAGAGGGAGAGTGAGAGTGAGGAAAAGGGTAGAAAGATACTAGTATAAGACCGACTATATGCGCTGTATGTATTCAAACGAATACAAACCATAAAAGATGACATGCCTCATGGATACACCAAATTGCAGTTCACTCAAAGACTGAACTAGAGCTTTGGAAAGACTAAACTACAAATATTTGTGTTTCCATTCCCAAAAAGGAAGTGTTCTGGTAAGCTCAGTCTAGGGGACATGTTCCACCTACTAAGTTTGTGAAATTCAGCTATCATTCAGAGGCTTTACTGTAAAATTGGTTATTAGTACTGAGAAATATGAAATATACGTGTTCAATGTAGACATACAATTCTAGAACGATATCTGCTGAATGATTCCTTGCTTTCAAACTCATGATCCCATAACTCCAATACCCCTCCTGAAGTAGTTGCAGGAACATTTTTCTTAAGCAACCGCTGGAATGATACATCCAAAATAGCACTACAACAATCATCACCAATAGAAATTAAAGGCCCTTTATTTTCCTTGTCAGAATGTCCAAAAGAAGAGCCTGCACTATCTCCAGATATTTGAACAGAAGCCTTAGGCTTAGACACTGATTCCCTAACGAACCCCTAGCAGAACAAAACAACAAAAAATGCATCAGAAGAAGTACTATATCTTTACAGGAAACATGTTCATCACCACAAAGGACTAAAAAATACATCAACAAACTTTTGGAGCCTGTCCTACCAACCAAAAGAGCAATGAATGGCAATGAAGCGCCAGCTTGAAGTGTCGAAAATATCCCAACATCTGAACAAACAAACAAGATAAAAAATTCATGTTATATTTAGGACACTTCCTGACAATGTACCAATTAAAAAAATTTTAAAAATACCACAAGAGCACAAAATGTTTTAAGAATAGCAGCAAATCAAGCACTGTGGTCGTAACAATGAACACTCAGGGTAGTTTGATGCTCCATAACATCGCATTTACAAAAAAAAAGATTGAAATCTCCACAACAGTTTGATCACAAGATTCATAACTATGTACTAAGTGTGTCCTTGCAGAACTGCCGTGCCAAGAATCCTATCAACATCATTATATCAAGGATTTTAACTACGATCTTATGTTACCCGACTGTTCTATTTGGTTTATGCACCCCTGCCAGACACATATGGAAACGCATATAGAGACAGACTCTTCTGGATTCTTTTTGTTTACTAAATATTGATGACATCATTTAAGAAACTTGATATTCTTTTTTCTTTTCACTCAAACACATATGAACTTCAAAATTGTCCATGGACAAAGGTATAATTGATTTTTTTTTTCCATTAATTGTTTTTTTAATAAAGATTGGCATTTGTTTACTATCAAAGCAATTTACAATTTGCATATGGCTGTACATGTGGAAATCAGCAATGCTCAAAAAGGAAAGGACTAATGTTGGAATATTAATGGAATAAAAAATGTGCCAGTTAGGACTAAGATCTATTTACTATAAAACTATTGCGAGCAGTCCCTTCTCTTGCAAGGGCATCAGCTACCTCTGCCTCACGCATTGATTGCTTGTAAGAGACCTGTATGATGTTGGAAATCGCAAAAATTTGGTCTTACAGTTGCTCCAGGTACCATGGACATGGGATCTGCCTTGAAGCCCATATGACACAACTTTCACAGAATCCCCTGCCACTTTGAGAGAAGGATCCCAACTGGTATTGAACAGTTTGATGCCCTATTACAGTGCCACTGATCATGACTATGGAATACTAGCAAAGCATTGTTAGATTTGTTGTCTCTTTCATGATATAGTCGTGTCACCTAATCCTCTTCTTCATGGCATAAGGATAACGACTCCTGCAGCTGTGACTGACACCGACATACATAATACTTATGTCCATGCAACATGGCGTGATCTATTTTACCTGTATTTCCAACAGATCCCTTACTTCTCATACCCAGCTACCCCCTTTCCACAACAACCAATAGCAAACACACAATCCCTGCAACAATTTCTGCATTAAAATTCAAAATAAATACTTCTGTACTTAGGTGATTCCCTTCGGCAAACCCAGCAATGGGAAACAATGCCAACAGTGTATCATGATCTATGCTATCTAGTAGACAACTGTTGAAGGACCCAACCCTTCCTCCAAAGAAATCCCTCAGTCATCCAATACAGCAATCCTCAATAGTTCCTAGATCCACCAATTCTCATCTTCCCTAAATTCCACCGATCGTTTGTACCCCTAAAGAATCATGATTAAAATTCCAGATACAGCTGTAACAATCATCTCGTTACACACCACAAATTCAAGGATATGACTTAAATCTCGCTAGCTTCAGCGTCACTGCTCCCAATTACATTATCTCATTTCCCATCCCCTTCAATGAAGACCTTCCCACCTCTACCTCCACATGCTATACAAAGAAAGTACCTTCCCACCTCTACCTCCACATGCTATACAAAGAAAGTTCTTTCTTTACGAGCAATTTGTATTGATTGTCAAGGAAGAATGGGACAGCACATTCTAACCTACATGCCATCATCTTTCTTTTTGGAAGCGAACTTGTATGCATCATTAAACCAAGTATTTTGATGAAAAGTTGGAAACTAAGACCAAAGTAGTGCAACAGTGACTAAACACCAGATAGAAACAACTGATATATTTCCTAGTAAGGGTATTATAGTGTAGAATGTGAAAACAAAGTAAAGGAAGACCAAGTTTCCTCCACCAGAAGGACAATGAAGGTGTATTCAGATATTTCATATTCGAGTCTTGCAAATTTGTATATGTATACTTGATTAACATATTATCAATGATGACAGCCAATAATTGTATGGCTTGGATCAATATATAAAATATACTATTCAATGCATTCTCATACCTGTTCAAGGTAAAGAGAAAGAACAGAGCTATCTCCAGCAATGCAGTACAAGTTATTGCATCCTATTGAAGACATACTTTCACAGATGCATTCCGCAAACTCAAATTCATTTTCGTCAATACTACAAGGTTGTGAGTCCGATCGGCATAAGAAATCTTTAGATGCACTCATCAGTAGCTGATAGATATTCCTCATGGGAAACTCGAATTCAGAAGCTGATGCATCAGGAGGTTTTTTCCTGCATGTTACAAATTGGGAGGGGACTGGAATCAGGCAAAAGAACATTAGCTTTTACAACTAAAAAAAGAAAACATTCTACCACATGAAATCGTCAATTTTTGTTCCAATGTATATCTAGTACAAATATAACATCTCGTCGTAACCTTTTAATCATACCTGGGAGAAACAATCTTGAAGAATTCACATGCATGAAGACGAAACTCAACAGAAGAGAGCAGGAAACCACATCTGCAATAGTTAAAAGTCAGCTTTGTGTAAGGGAAGGTATCATAAATGGACAAGTGCTAACATAAGAGAGATGATAGAGGTGGATTCTTACGCATTGATCAGACCCGATTTCGCAAGATCACATACAGGAGCCCATTCTGCATAAGCATTGACAGCATTAAGAGCAGCTGTCACTGCGGCAGCATGCATCCTTGCCACATCCAATTGCCCTCTTTGCACTTCACTCACAGCAGCCCCAAAATGTTTCTCAAGTAACTGTGCCATATAAAAAATACTTGCTCAATTATTCAAAACTACAGCTGTATCACCATATCAAGCAGAATGACTTACACTGTATAGCAAAGGTAAAATGTCTGATAGAGATTGCGACAGCCCACGCAGCAAAAGTCTACGTCGATCCGCTGATTGATACACCAAAGAAAAGCCATAAGTTGCAGGCTCTAGATCACTTGCAAATTTCCTCTTTTTTTCTTATCAGGCATTTTTCAATATTTAGTGATTCACAATCCCCACACGGAAAAGAGAACAGAAAATACAATCCCAAATGATAGAACTGATCAAGCTTTAAATAACCTTCTAAATCTTCATTATGAACAGTGATGTCCTCTGGAAGCCATCTCAGCAACATGGCAATTAGTTCTGCCTGGAATCGTTATGAATCATCTCTTAATCCCTCCTGGTATGGGCTACAGTGAACAATAAAAATTAAGTTGAATAGCTGGGATGAAAGTATACCTCTATGGGACCTTTATTACATGTACCAAGCAATGAAGGTAGCAATTCTTGCCATAAGCTAAAATCCTCTCTCCTAACTACCTGTCATAAGGAATAAATCTTAGCAGTATAATAAATATACAAACCAAGTCATAGCATCACAAAAAAAAATCGTGAAGAACCTCAGAGAGGCCTCAAAGCAACATTCATAGAAGCCAAACTAAAAAAGTGAAATTTTAGAATACTTTAGAAGCTCAAGAGTTCCTGTAAAACCTCAGCAATGAGAGCTGCCGTTTGACTTTTCAGTGCCCATTGTTCCTGCGGACTTGCCATCTCTGAAATTAGATTGACTGTTAGGCTGGCAAAATTCCTCCTTTCATCAGTTGTGAGCTCCTCCCATCGCAGTCGCACCAAATGCTGCAGTTAAAAAGACAAACACTCCATCTATTGTTAAAATCTTAATGCTAATGATACTATGTGAAATGTTGACCCAAATAGTGGAACTGGGAATAATACACTTTTGGCACGAGTTTATTGTCAAGAAGTTCTAGGAAATCATTGATTATGAACAAGAGGCGGATACTAATCACTGAGTATCATCCTATTTTCCATGATTAATAAGCACCTTAAGATTCCGTTTCGACATTTCTCAGCTGCTGATTCTTTGTCACTCATAATTATAACTCATACTCTTTCTTCTTGTAAGAAATTCTTTTGGTTATTGAGCAAGAAAAACAGAGGTTTATATTAATACCGCATAGATGCTATTTGTTAACAATAAAAATGAGTATGAAGGCAAGTCCTGGAAAGAAAAGGAGGGCTGATTCAGCCACTCACAATTCTAATAATCCACCCATTGTTTCAGATTCTGCCACCCATTTTTGGGTGGCAGAACACACTGGGGGACCAGTTTGACCACCCATAGTACTGAGTGAATTATTGAAGTATTGAGTAGCCAAGTGAGCCACCAAAATAGGACTATGAGTTATAGAACAATGGGGTTCAATTTCAATGAGGCTTCTAAAGTTGCTGACAAGTTTCTCATAGGAGCATGATATTGAATTTGACTAAACATTTTGAATATTATGGATAAGGTAATAACGTTAAATACAAAAGAGATCGTGGATAAGCCAATGACAGAAGGAATCTAGGTCTCTTTCAAAAAATGAAGATATCTAGATGCATGAATGATGCCTCATGCATTGTTGGAACCACATGAAATCAGTCATCAGTTTGATTGCAACACCTTGTAATTACTTTTATACTTAGGAAAGCTTTGGTGAGGGCTAAACTAGGCAGATATGGTGCTGTTAACATAATGCATGTTTGCATTTTCTTCACGTCTAATCATATTGCTAGAATTAGGTAGCCATCAACTACCGAGACATGGGTCATATTTCCTTTTCTTTTCTTTTCTTTTTTTTTTCAGTTTTTCACAAATGTTAGATGAGATATCATCTAACGATCCCCTGGACTGACCTTAATTGGACTTTTCAATGTTATATTTACTAAATAATGATATTATAAAAAAAATAGAAGGAAACTTTAGAGCTTGGTAGATGCTAAGAAACAATAATAGCATAATCAGTATTTTGAAAACTACTTTTCCATGAAAGTTGATGCACATAATCCTGAAGTAGATTAACAACTCACTCATCCTAATCATAGCAATTAATAGAATATTCAAAGGGAATTCTAAGTTATAGAAGGCCTCATCATTACCTCTAGAATTAAAGTTTTTTACCAGAACTTCTTAGCCATTGAATTCAGCACCCAAAATATTCCAAGCTAGCAAAATTCAGAAATGTACTGCAATGAAACAAAATTTCTCATAGACATGTACCTGTAGCATTTTAAATCCATGCAAGCGTATCTCAGAAACCCACTCCTTTCTCACCAAATTGAAGGATGTGCTTGCTAAATTGCGAACATCTCCAGCTTTCATCTGTGCAATTTCATAAGTAGCCATTACATTGATAGAAACCGTGGTGCTGGATAATGGAATTGTGGACCATTCTATGATGAATGTCATATACAGATAATTGGTGAACACATATGGGGATGTAATATGGATACATATCAAGACTGATATATTTGTTCAGACTTACATATCAATTATTTGAAGACAAAAACTATGCTGGAGGCAGCTCAGCACTGCTTCCATCGTGAATAACCATCAACATGACAGGCAATTCCATACCCATCAAACAACACCACCACTTCCTTACCCACTCTATACTAAACCCCAAAGGATTACCTAGCAAGACCAGCTACTATACCAGTCCCACCAAGTCCGACTGCACTGTACAAAGCCAAAACACCTTCCCAAAATCCAAGGTACATATGCCAAACAACTTTTGAACCCGACATACGCATAACACATCCCCTGCCATCACATCACCCATCAAACAGAACCATAAATGTTCACCAAAAACACCCTCCTTTTACTCCTAACCATCTATCAAAACTTTATCCTACCACCGTATCCTTGCCTCATAGTAAACCCAGAGGGTACCCCAAACCTAAACCCTCACATGTAGTACAGAACACCTGCTCCCCATCCCCCCTATAATACACAGATCAACCAAAATCCTCACTACATTCGGAGCATGTAATCATTGGTTAATAAAGCCATAATCATAGGAAGAGATCATCCAAATGTGTCCATGCTGTATCCATGTCTAGCCGTGTCGGACATGGCATCAAGAGCAGACCCTCAGGTGAACAATCCATGCAACATAGCTGGAAACAAAGCCAACCCCCAGATAACCCATATCCAGATACACAAAAATCTCCTCAAAGAGCTCAGTATGGCTGGAGATACCTTCTGATGAAGACAACTCCTTGAAGTTACTGTAAAACTTGAAAAAGATAAGGCTACAGGTCCTAATGGTTTACCCATTGCAACCTTCCAACTTTTTTAGTAACATGATCAGTAAAGTTAAGGAGAACATAGCTAAGATCCATGAAATGCGCATCATTAATAAAGGCTCGAACTCAACTTTCACTGTAGACGAACTACTCCAAGACTTCAGGCCCATAAGCATGTTGAAATGTTGAACAGTGGCAACAAAATCCTTGCACAAGCTATTGTCAACTACTCAGCCAAATGATATCCTGTCAAAGACTGCCTTCATTAAAAGGTCTTCAAATCCTAAATGGAGAACTAGCAACTCATGAACATACGGACACAAGATATCACTACTTAGAAGAACCAAGGATCATCTACAAATTGGAACTACATAAGACTTATGATCGCTTTAATTGGGAGGTCCATAAACAAGAAGCACACCTGACTGAATTCCCTGCAAAAAGGCAATCAGGGATGCTTGGACGTAACTCCGAAGCCCATTTTCCAATCCTCATAAATGGCACTCCAAAAGGCTACTTCCCCTCTACTAGGGGACTCCAACAGGGTTATCTGCTGTCTCATTCTTGTTTTTCATTATTGTAAACCTCTTTTGCAGATCTATTTAACGCCTCTATCAACATGGCATGCCAGAACGTTTTGCTACTCCACATTCTGTCATTTCTCACCTCTCATGTGCTGATGCACCCCTTTTTGTAGTGCCATCCTACAACAGATTGACAACCCTTAGTTGTTCCTAGGTGTTTCAATTTGTGCATAGGACTAAGCATGAAATATTTATAATGAAACTCCCACCCATTGTGATTGGTGTGGGCTTTCGTACATAATGAAATTCCTAGGCATTTACAAACTCTAGTTGTTCCTAGGGTACACATGGCTGAATTGACGAAATTATCTCAAAGTCTCGGGTTCCCCAGTTGCCCAACATGTACCTGGGATTGCCATTATGTATAGGAAAGCCACACAAATACAATGGGTGGGATAGAGGATAAATTTGAATGGCGCTTCGCCTCTTGGAATGGTCGTTTTCTCTCATTGAGAGGCAGAATTAACCTAATCAAATGTTTGAAACTACTCTATCTAATAGACGAGTATATCAATTTTTGATCCGCAACACACCCTGAGGACAGTTTTTTGTTTTTAATAATATGCCCTGAGGCCTGTTTGTAAGATCAAAAAAATGATCCAAGAGTTTTGGGACCAGGTTAGAAGACAACCACAAATTTCACTTGGTCAAATTGGACAAACTCAGCTGCCAAAAGAAGTCTGGATGTCTTGGCATTAATAAATTAATAGAAGTGACACTTCAGTCTATTGGGAAAATGGTTGTAGCACTTTCCTAATCACTTTTGGCAACAAGTCATCTAAAAAAATGACACAATGGCCTGGTTTCCTGGGGGTTCGACTGCGACAAGCGAACAGAGATTTTTCTCGAGGGAGTAGACAGGAATTTCCTCAGTGCACCAAGAATTTAGCAAACATATCTGCTTTGAGGAAAGGGACAAAGATAGGTTTTGGAAGTATACGATAGGTTCATGTACTATGGAATCAGCTCTCCCAATTTATTCAAACCAGCCACTTATCCCAGAGTGCAAATAATGAGAGTTGTCGGATCAACTGGGTAGGCAGCCAATGCTGACACCCCATTTTCTACTGAAATCTTCGAAATGAAGAGATTTTCAAGATGCTCAACCTTCTCAAGTTGCTCAATCGTTTCTTCGTCCCCAGTGGTATGGACAAACTAATCTGGTGCCCCAGCCCAAACGGGTATGTTCTTCGTTTCTTCCTTCTATGAATTCCTGTGAATCACATAACTCTTCCCATATGCAACCTGCCAAGCATTGCTCATTCTTGAACCACTAAAATTATGGTCATTCAACTGACTGGCCATCTTCAAAAAGGCTTTGACCCTAACCATGTCAAAAACAGGGGAATACCCCTTCAAACCAATGTAGCATGCGCTTGGAAGAAGAGGACACTATAGATCATATTCTCCTACACTGAAAATATGGAACTAACATGTAGTTTTTCTTCCTTACCCTGTTCAACATAACATAGTCCCACCCCATTTCCTCCACAACCTATTTATATCATGGATGATAGTTCATTTTCCAAACATTGAGAGGTTACTTTGACACATCACCAGTATTTGCAGCATTTGGATGCAGCATAATCAATGAACATTGCAAGGGGTCGAGGACCAGCTAGCAGCATTTATAGATCATACCATGTCCCTAGCCATCAGGGACCATGACTTGCAAAAAATTTCAAGAGTTCTCATCAACCATACTACGAAGCAAGTGGAAAAATTTCATCTGAACTGCTCTACATAAACCACTCGATATGGACACCTGGGTAAATTTTGATGGGAGCTCGAAATGGAACCCAGGTAAATCATCCTGGACAAGTCCTTCTATCCAATTTTGGCCCTGCAGGGCACAGAGATTCATCACAAGCAGAAAGCTTTTTCAGTGAACCTGAAAATTTTTGACCGAGTTTGGCATGACAACATTGTGATCGAGGGATTTTCTGGGAACATAATCACAAGTGCCACCAACAGGAACTCCTGTCCATGGAGATTTTGTTAAGCGTTTGACAAGATTCTAGACATTTGCCATATGATCTACATCGACTTCCTGCATAACAAGTGAGAACATATGCACTAGCCGAAGACCTTGCAAAAGAAGGGGCTTCGCAACCCTCGCTCCCGATCACCAAACATAGTAACCCTTTTTCTATCATCATCCCCTTTTACTCTTCAAATTCAACACATGACTTAACACAACATTGTATCGAGTAAATATGCACTTCTCATTTTCGGCAGCCAGTGAGGCAAAAGTAAAGAAGTGTACATTTTGAAAATTTAATGAAAGTAATTATTGAAAAAGGGAACAACATATATCGCAACAGAGAGTTTGCGAATTGTCAAAGCCAGTGATCATTATAATGCAGTGATATACAAACTATCATGCAGTACATTTCATAACTAAGAAAATCTCCCCAGAAGATACATGGAATAGTTTGAAATTGTGAAGTCAGCTCCTAGCATCAAGGTCAAAGACCCTGTAAATGTTATTCTAGAGAGAGAGTGTATGCCACAAACAAATAAATGAATGAAAAAGACAACTGAGATTCAACACATTTGTGATAGCTCCTGCTACTGCAAAAGGACGAAGAAGAAGAATAAGAAAATGAATTAATAATAAAAAGAACCTAATGTCTCAGCATATCGAGTAACAGAAAATAACTGTTTCACTGCAATGCGCACAACAAACACAGGCCCTTTCGAGTATCATTTGATTATCAACGTCCAAAATTATCAAAAAACATCAGAATAAATTCAACTACCGCATTTGTATTCAACTATCGCATTTCCCCCTTACATTGGATTACCGCAATCAAAGGAAAAACACTAGTTGCAGAATCGATCTTCTCATTGAACAAGATTTTCAAAACATATTCAAACACTGATATTGCAGTAAAATCCCATAAAGAATCCATGGAATCAAAACTCACAGATTCTAAATAAGAAACCGCAGCCCTTCTTGTTTCGTCATTTGAGTTCAAATCCAGTGCTGCAAAAACAGCTCGAGCCACATTACTGGCATCGTTAGCTTCTTCCATTGCCAACAAGCCCGTTTCAAAAACCCTAAAATACCAAAAGCTCAGGGTTTATCAGATTGGACGGAAAGAGATTATGAGCTTTTGCAACTCTGTTTCCCATTGAAAACTAAAAGAAGAGAGCACACATTTCTGCTTTGCGCTCTCTAATTTTGGAAGCTTTTCGAAAGAGAGAGAGAGAGAGGAGAGAGAAAGAGAGAGGCTTTTTTAGAGAGAGAGGGAGAGAGTTTTCTATTTTTGAAGAACCGCCTCTTCATAGACACAAAAAGCAGCCAACAGCACGCTGGTACATGGAAAATTTCCAATACACCCTTAAGGAAAAAACTTGTATAGAGCCGAGTCTCTAAACAATCAATTAGAGTGCACCTCAAAAAATTTAGTAGAATGTGTGTTTTTGATGTTCAACTACCTTCAAATTTATCATCTCGACATCAAGATACATGAACATGAGAAAAAAAATGAATTTTAAGTTTTTCAAATAATATATCTTATAATGTATTTTTTTATTGTCAATTTTTAAGTTTTTTAAGTTTTTTTAAATCTGCTCTAACTGCACTATTTTTAAGCTTTTAATTTTATAATTAAAAATAAAAATATATTTTAAGGCTATCATAAAGATTTTTAATTTAAAACTATACTTTTTTACACTATTTAAAGGTATGCTCTACTTCGATTGTATAGAGCCTAGGCTCTGATTAAACCGTGCCCCCCGACAAAGGGGTGCCAAAGAGAGCACTAATGTTCATGGAATCTTTAAAGGATGGCGCTTGTCTAAAGTTGCAACCTTAAATATTTAAAGTAGGGAAAAGTTTATATAAGGTTGCAATCTTAAAATGAAGAATTACATGTGCACCTCAAAAAACTATTGGAAATGTTGTTTTAATGTTGAAAAACTCTCTATTTTATTATCTTGACATTGAGATGTATATATATATATACTAGTGGAGGNGAGACGACACAGGAGGAGTAG
>NW_006499435.1:2211111-2226600 GCF_000471905.2 Amborella trichopoda
TATATATATATATATTATAAAATATAAAATTATTTATTTATTTATTCAATTTCTAGACCCGGGTCGGGTCCCCGGTCCAAATGACTTGGACCTGACCTGGGTCCAGGTCCATGCGAAACTTAGTCAAGTTGGTACCTGGACCTGATGCTACCCCCTTGTTGCCACCCCCACCCCTCCAAGCTAAATCACTCAAGCCTCTAGGACTTGGATTTCTCTCTTCATTAACTGTTTCTTGAAAGTCTTCCTAACCGTGTGTGGGCCTCCTGGACACAACGATCTTGACGATAATCCAATCACCTGAACTTCCAATGGCCTTATCTGGCACCCCTTTCTAACAAAAAACAAACAAAAAGCCCCAATTTTTCAGCCACCGTTAATGGCCCTAGCTATGCTCTGGGACTTGGATATGTCTATCTCGGCTTTTGGTTCCCTTCAAAGCCTGATTTGGGCTTCAAATCTTGTTTCTCATTCCAGTCAAGATTTAAGATGGTTCAGTTTTCCATGGTTGCCATAAGAGAGTTATTTGGGGGAGTTTTTGGCTAAAGATCTCTATTTCTGCTAGAAATTGGAGTAAGTGCGTATTTTTTGGCTAGGGAAGTGACTCTTCTAGCAATCTGCAATTGTTTTTAGAGAGAAAGATAGAGAGATATTTCAAGCTCACTAGGGAGAGAGATGATGTTTGTTAGAGTTTTGATTCTGGATCTCACTAGGAAGAGAGTTGCAGAATGAGAAGCACCATGAAGACAGAGAGTGGGCGATTGGCTGAATGATCTTAGCAGGAACCAAATTGTACATTTCCGCACAATATCATAGGACTTTTATGACCCTATATTCATCCCCGGCTGGGTCTGGTCCACAGAACCCATCGTGGGTCAGGTCTGTGTTGCGCTGATCCGACTTGCCCACGTTCGGGATTGGGTCCAAGTCACCCACTAAACTGACCAGATTGGGTTCGGGTCAGGGTTAATCTGACACATTTACACCCCTGCTGATAAGTAGCACGGTGCCTCTCCACTTTGCCCCATCCCAGGGCTACTAAAAACGTTATCATTTTGATAATTTGCTCAAAACGAAAACAACCCCATGGGCAACGCCTTCCACCACATCTTGATACTATGAGTTCCAATCATTTATAAGATCAACTATGACAGAATTCCAAATTTCCTATCTTGTTTGCACCCTCTCTGTGATTTGATCCCCACATCTTATATCTAATGGCTGAGTAACTGTGGGGTCTCTGAAAATCCAGGTTCAGCTCTTCACACATACCACAAACAATGCGCTTCTGTATAGCTTCCGAGAATTGGGACTTCTTCCTCTTTACCAAAAACAAATACAGCAGCTGTTGGGGATTCGAGAACAAAGCTCCTCAGTATTGTCATCTCTTTGAATATTGAGAAGCGTAAATCCAATATCGCTGGCTCTTTCCTCGTCTCAAAAACAATCATAAGATCTCTCTTTAGGGTCGTTAAAAAATTACCTCCAGGCTAGAATATGCCCCTCCAAGGGGGCAACCATTCTCACATAGTGTCATGGGACTCATGCCAGAATTTTTTATCCTGCTGCCATCCCTAATTTAGGATCTGATTCGAACTTCTTCCCCCCTAGTTATGCCTAACCACACTTTCAACACCTTAGAGTTCTCTCTTCCTCAAATCCCTGCTCGATTTCTTAGGAGCTCATACATGAAGAGTCCCATGTTTATCATAAAAGACTTAGTGTCCATTATAGACAAATACATATGGTAAGAATAGAAATAAATCACATATACTTATAATATACTCAGACTTACCATAAAATACAAGATGTTGTAGCTCATGTATATTAATTATAGGAAAAAGTTTACATGAGGATGCAACCTTATAATGTAGAACTATGGATGCACCTCAAAAATCCATCAGAAAAGGTAGTTTTAATGTTGAAAAATTGATTGATCATTTCGACATCGAGATGTATGACCATGAAAAATAAAAAAATTTTAAGTCTCAGAAATAGTGCGTTTTACAACATATTATCTACACCGTCCATTTTCAAGATTTTCATATGTTTATAGATCTACTTGATTTTAACTATTTTTGAAATTTAAAATTTTATAATTAGATATAAAATTAGATTTTGAGATAATCCTAAGAACATTTTATATCAAAATTATATACCATGATAAAATTTGAAGGTGCACTTTACCTCTACAGCTACAGATGCATCCGTATGCCAACTGCACCCTTAATTATATATACACCTTTCACATTAACCTGGTAGGCAATATATATTAATTATAATATATTGAGGGTATTTGGTTGAAAGCATAATTACTTGGATCTTCCAACTTGTTGGTAATCCCAATAATACCACACTCTGGGAGTTGGATCTTGGGTTGTATGGGGGAAACACGACCCCAATTCCTATATTGATCACACTCATGCTAGATTGATCTTATAGTAGGAAACAAGTCTTAAACACATATCCATTAAAAAAAGAAAGTAAGTATGTTGCAGAAACATGTTCTTTGTATTTTCTACGAGAAAAGAGATGCTTTTATAAGATGTGTCTTGAACCTTTAGAATTTATCAAGCCACCTCAAAAAGCTGGATCCAGCTCTCTTAACATATTAGGATAGAGATCCTTAAAATCTGTGGTGTATGGACTACGATCCTGGCTAAACCAAAATAACATTTGGAAATAAAAATGGCAAAAAAAATAGCTAAAAAATAACAAAAAATGAATTTTTGGGGTTTGATTCAAGAAACTTCTCAATTAGAGATTTCCTATATCAATGTGTTGGGAACATTTTGAGACAAAATTTACTGAATTTGATGATAAAAATGAGAGAAATATTATTATTTTTTGCTTTGGATTCAAAAAAGAGATTCTATAGAATGAGACGATTCATTTTTGGTACAAAGATATTACAATCACATTTAGCTATTAGATGTGAAATCAAATAGATAAAAGTGTTTCACAACATTTGAGAAATTTTATTTTGGACTTTGTGCCCAAACAATGACACATCCTCAACTGTAGGATTTCAAATCTAACCGTCAATGATGATTATGATTTTCTTGTATCAAAAGTAAATGTTCTCATTGTATACATTTCCTTTAAAAAATTCTGATTCTCGGCTTTTAATTTCTTTCATTTTACAATTTCATACAATAAATTGCTTTAGAGGTTTGGTAGAGAGCTCAAATATGAACAAAATTGATATATGTTTCTATACTTGTGAATTGGGAGTTACAAGGGCAGATTATGATTTTTGGTTTAAAAAATGATAATTTTTTGTCAAAAGAAATCCCTCCCCAAGCCAAAATCGAACATTTTTTTTTGATAGGGCTAAATAAATAGAGGGTGATCGTGCTACAATTAATCGAAATGGGCTGATTATTACCACTGATTCATGATCAAACAAAAAAGTTTTAAAATGGGGTTAAAAAAAGGCTTTTTGGAAAACCTTTTCGGGGCATTTGGTAATTTGCTTGACTCGAGGCAAGACTTTGCCCGGTAGCCCTTCGCGTATGGTTCGATTCGGTTGGTTCCTAGTTGAACCGGCAATTTTTTAATGGAAAAGTAATTCATGACAACGCCGACAAAATATTTAATTGGTGTTAGAAACATTTTAAAAACCCATTCTTTGTTTTTAATTTATTGTTTTATTTGAGTTTTGTGTTCATCATGGTTTAGATTTACTATCTTTAAAAATTTGGAAAAAGTTTATATAGAGTCGAGGCTCTAAACAACCAAATTTGAGCCTGCCCCCAAAATTTCACTAGAAGAAGTTGTTTTAATGCCCAAATATCTTAAAATCGACCATCTCGACATCAAGATGTATAGACATGAGAAAAACATGGATTTCAAATTTTGGAAATAGTCTATTTTGTAACGCATTTTTAGACCGTCAATTTTCAAGATTTTCAAGCTTTCATAGATCTGTCAATCTACTCTATTTTTGGAACTTTAAACTTTATAAATAAATATGAAAATATACTTTAATGCTATCACAAAGATTTTCAATATTGAAACTACCTTTCTCAACACTATTTGAAGGTAGGCTCTAATTTGATTGTTTAGAGCCTAGGCTATATGCAAACCACACCCTTATAAATTTTAGATCCAAAAAGTGGAAAAAGTTTGTATGAGGTTGCAACCTTGTTGAAGCAAGTATAGCTGAAACGCTTGGATAATTCAATTTACAGAGATCGAGATGGGGTTGGATCCACGTTTTTCAAGACATGGATTTGATCAACAGCGTATTATACTGCTGGAAGACTTGAAGAAGAATCCCAAGGAATTTTGAGGGTTTGTAGAGGGAATCAGTGTTCAGATATGCAGATGGGCGTGGAGGGGGTTCGAAGCTCCCAGGTTTAGGTTTAGGTGAAGATGGGGCATGAGGGTCTAAGCTAACTTAGGATTATTTGAAGATGGCAAGCAAGAAATATTGAGTTTTAGGGTTTGATTATGGTGATGGTGATCGCTTAGGATTTTGGGTGGAAGGGTGGAACAAGTGTCAAAGGAAGCTAGGGTGGGCATAACTGATTTGGTTGGTTGGATGGAGAAATGAGATGCTAGAGAAAGAATGTTAGAGTTTGGGAAGACATTAATATAGGATGGCTGGATAAGGTTTTTAAAGCATACGGGGCATGGGGTGTTTAGAAGGAACAAGGATGGGACTTGGGTTTGGGGAGGAACGTGAGAAATAGATGACGTAGGATTCAAGAGGAAACGATGTTGGATTGGAGGAAGGTTTTGGTAGGAGCAAATAATGGTAAAACTAATGGAGTCAATAGGTTTGATGCTGAGGTCTTCACGGGTTTCTGCTTTAAAGTTGTGATTGATCGAGTGGTTTTGGAGCAGTGCAATATCAATGCAAATCTCTTTGTGACTGGTTCTTTTTCACCTCCTTTAACCGATTATTTTGGCCTTTCTGACTGGCTCAAAGAGGGTGGAATCTGTCTTATCTTTCTGATATAAAGATTATTGGAGCTAATAAAATAGTCTTTAAACTGTGGTTAAAAGAAGAGGTACAAAAGGCTTTATCTCATAGGTTTTGTAAAGTTCGAGGTAGTTTACTATCTCTTGATCTTTGGAAACCAGCTAATCATGGTGCCTTTTTTCAAAAGAAGTCATGCTGGATTAAACTTTGGGGCCTTCCCTTAAATACTTGGAATTTAAACATCATGAAACAGGTGGTAGGGAGCTTTGGTGTTTACTGTGATTTGGATTGGGATTCTTTTCTGAATCCAATATGCAAATTTGTGCAAGTTAAGATGTGGGGTTTCCTTGGTATGCAGTTTCCAAGAAAAGTTCTCCATAGTGTGGATGATGACCTCTTTGCAATTATGGTCACTGATGATGATGGTAAGTCTTTTGCCGTAATTTTGGATCCAGTGTATTCTCAGCATATAAGTGATAGATGCAGGGCCGGAAAGATTGGATGCGATGCCTGGAAATACTTATTCCAATGTGAAGATGATTCGTCAGTTAGTGGGGGAATCAATTTAGGAGAAATCGACGGCATTTTAAATTTCAAAAGCTTCAGAAATTGTGGTACCCAAAGGTTTCAAAGCGTTGGATTCCTATAGGGAGGTTTCTAGAATCTTTTGTCGGTTTTTCGCAATAGTTTTATGACCGCCAATTTGTTGTTTCGAATGATGCCGCCGACTACGAACGGGTGCCGTCGAATGACTTCTCAGCGATAGGCCTAAAAGCATATGTTGGACCCACGGGTCCATCGTCGGTCTTGCACAGCGAAAGTCCAAATCACTTTGGAGAGGCGACGGGCGTGAATTTCGAGAAGGACGGGATGATTAGCGTCAGAGATGTGGTCTGTTTTTCAGCAGGCCTTCCTTGTTTCGAGTTGGCGGCTCTATCAAAGCTTTCTTCATACCCCATCTTTGGAAGGAGATTGAGTCTAGAAGAAATCTCATTGAGCTCCTCTTTGTGGTGATCTATCTCCTTGGTTGCTTGACGCACAGGAAGCTCTCGACACTACTATGCTAGCAGTGTCTTTTGTGCTTTGTGTGGTTGTGCTGTGTTCGGCCAAGATATATCCATTGCCCTATTGAGCAACGGTGACGAAAGGTCGTGCTAAGAAGACAAGAACCAAGTTCAATCCCTTGCTGATAGAGCCTTTGGCTTTAGTAATGGTGGAACCAAAGGAAGCTTTGGTGGGACCTTTGATGATTGAAGGTGGTGTAGCAGTCCCCCAAGATGATGTGAATCCTTCAGGAAAAGAGTTTTCTGTGCCTGAGGATTTTCGGCTGCTCGATGTCATTCCACAGGTGGATCTTTTGCATCTGGCTTCCATGGGTTCTGCCTTTGAGGAGTCTCCACCGAATTGGGTGGTGGAGTTTCCAGTGAAAGAGGCTCAATTGGATGACTTCCTTGCAGTCTCCAAGATGATGGATGACATGGGTTTCGATGATGTCCCACTTCGTGTGGTGATGGAGGACATTAAAGAACGAAGAAGAAAAAGGGCTGCTGCTAACATGGACAACAAGGGGACTGGGAAGGATCAACAAGGTGTAAACAAAGAGATGGTTTCGAAAACTCCGGCCAAAGTGGCGGATGCAAGCAAGAAAAAGAGGTTTGCAAAGGTTGGGGTTCGATCTTCAGCACGTCTTGAGGCTCGTGGCATTTTAAAGAAAGGTCCCCCTGGTGCTGTTGCTTTTGGAGATCCGGTGGTTAGTGATGTGGAATCGTCCACCTTGAGTGCAGCGTCCCGAGATGATGATGAGCTGAAGGAAGCCATGATGTTGGAAGAGCTTTACTTCGGTATAGGTCCTGAAGGACTAAGAGGTTGTTCCTCTAACCCCCCTTTTTTTGATAAATGAATTTCTTGTCTTGGAATGTGCAGGGCATTGGTGACCCTCGCAAAAAAAAGGATGTTTTGTTTTTGGTGTCTAAATGCAAACCGATTGTTTTGCTTTTACAGAAAACCAAACTTCCTAGGCCCAATGTGTCAAGTGCTGGGGATGTTTGGGGGTCCGGGGTGGTTAGTTTTTGTGGTATTGATGCAGTGGGTACATTAGGGGGTTTATAGGTTTTGTGGGACCCGCTGGTTCTGCAAAATTTTGATATCATTGTCAAAAGTAGTTTTGTGCTTTTGGGCTTTCATGATCCTAAACCTTGTTTTTCATGGGGTCTTATGAATGTTTATGGACCTTCTATTCTAGCTCTAAAAGAATGTTTCATTTCTGAGATGAATTATGTGATTCAATCTTTTCGTTTTCCTATGGTGGTTGGGGGTGATTTCAATCTTATTCGTTGGCCAGATGAGTGTCTAACGGCCACTCCTATTAATTCTTCGATGAGACTGTTTAATAGATTCATCCAAAGTAATGCCTTTATGGATCTTTTTATTATTGGATCTAAGTTTACTTGATCCAATAATAGCGTTTCCAGATTAGCGATGTCCATATTAGACAAATTTTTGACTTCAATGAAATGGTTAGAGGAGTTCCTTTTATCGACTGTTAAGTCTCTTCCGAGACTTTGCTTTGACCACCAACCAATTATGTTGAATATAAGTGTGGTGCGAGGCGTCCCGAAACCCTTTTCGTCTGGATTTGGAATGGTTGAAGATCGATGGTGTTGGTGACCTTATAAAAGGAGCATGGAAAAATTGTGTTGTTGAAGGCACTGTGGATTTTCGGTTGCTCCATAAGTTGTTGAACATCAAACGAAAATTGATTAATTGGAAGAAAGAAAATAATTTTGATATTAAAGGGAAAATGGATAAGGTTTTACTTGATATTGAAGGGTTGGATCAGAGCATCCAAGAAGCTGGCACCCTAACAGAACAGTTTATGCTGGAGAGAAGTAAGAAATTGAAAGAGTTAAATAATCTCAGAAGAACTGAAGAAATTTTTTAAAGACAAAGGTCTAGATCGAAGTGGCTTAAAGAGGGCGATCTCAATATTAAATTCTTCCATGCTATTGCTAGTATTAGAAGAAGATGAAATGACATCTCTGGACTTGTTATTCCAAGGGTTGATTATGACAATGATCAAGCCATGGAACTTGTAGTGATTAATCACTCCAAGAAGATATTTACAAAGGAAGTGAAGTTTACCCCAAAATTTGATAGAATTTCTTTTAAAATGTTGCCTAGCAATTTACAAAGCTAGTTGGAAAGAGAGGTAATCTTGAAAGAGGTGCAAAAGGTAGTTTTTGCTTTGCCTGGTGATAAAGCGCTTGGACCTGAAGGTTTCCCTTTAGCTTTTTTCCAAAAAATTTGGGAGTTAGTCAAGGGTGAAGTATTGGAGTTGGTTAGGAGTTTATGATTACTGGGCAAGTGTTTCTGATATTAGCCCGATTAGTCTTCTGACAAGCCTTTATAAAATCATTGCTAAAGTGTTGGCTGAAAGACTAAAATTGGTCGTCCCTCTCCTTATTTCTAGTACGTAATCAGCTTTTATTGAGGAACGCCAAATTACTGATAGTGTACTGATAGCGCAAGAATGCATTCATTCTTGGGTGATTAGCAAAAAGCCTGGTGTGATGCTCAAGTTAGACATGGAGAGGCTTATGACAAAGTGGAATGAGGGGCTCTTTTGGAAATTATGAAGATGATGGGCTTTAGAAATAGATGGAGAAGCTGGATTTTTGGTTATTTGTCATCAGTTCACTTTTCGGTGCTTTTTAAAAGGAGCCCTATTGGATTCTTCAATGCCTCAAGAGGACTTCACCAAGGGGACCCTCTGTCTCCTTTTTTATTTACTATTTATGTTGAACGTTTCAGCTTGATGTTGAGTAAGGTGGAGCAAGTTGGTTATTTTTCAGGATTTAAGATTGCATATTCTGGCATTACCATTTCCTATCTGCAATATGCAGATGATACTCTCATATTTTGTGATGTCGACATTTCTCAAGTGGAGAGCATTGCGAGATTTTTGAAGTGTTATTAGGTGACTTTGGGCCTAAAAGTTAATTTTCACAAGTCTTCAATGATTGACATTAACTATCCACACTCTTGTGCTGATGGTATGGCGAATGCAATGGGCTGTAAAGTGGGATCCTTCCCTGTTATGTACCATGGAATGCCCATCTCGGACACTAGGCTTTCTCTTACAGTGTGGGATAAGGTGATTGAAAGAGTCCTGACCAAGCTTGACTTGTGGAAACTGAAATATCTATATATAGAAGGAAGAGTAACACTGTTGCATTCATGTTTGGCCAATCTACTGGTATACTAGATGCCGCTGATTACCATACCTATTTCGGTTGCAAAAAAATTAGAGAAAATTATGAGGGATTTTTTGTAGGGTTCTAATGGTGAGATACGTAAATTTCATCTATTAAGATGGGACAAGGTGTGCACTCTTAAGAGAGAAGGAGGTCTGGGCATTCGGAAGATTTGAACTTTTAAACAAGCTTTGCTATGCAAGTGGTGGTGGCGTAGCACTCATTTGAAGGATCATCTCTAGTAACAAGTCTTACATGCCAAATATGGTATGGATAGACTAGATCTGTGGCTTGGGGGTGGAAGGGGTAAGAATATCTCTCATCTTTGGAGAACTATTTTAAATTGCAGGCCAATGATATCTAGTTATTTTAGATGGAATGTTGGCGGTGGTGCACAAGCTTTTTTTGGCATCATAGGTGGCTGGGGGACTATCCTCTTAAAGCCGTCTTTCTAGACCTTTTTAGGCTTGTGACTAAACTCAACTTGAAGGTTTGTGAGGCAGCAGAAACCAGGGGCTAGTGCATTTCATGGGATATTTCTTTAGCATACAGTCGACTGAATAATGTATTGTTAGCAAAATGGTGCCAACTCATGGAGTTATTGGATAAAGTGTATTTATCTCAAAATGCCAGTGATGATTTGATCTAGGAGATTGAGAGTGATGGTGTTTTCTCTCTGAAATCTTTGCTATAATCTTTTTTTTCATGACCGATGGAGATGGTCGTGCACGTACATTGCCCAAATATGGAAATGGCCGATCCCACACAAAGTTCAAATTTTTATTTGGCTGGTAGCTCATGATAAAATTCCTACAATTGATAATTTGATCAAAAGGGGAAAAATTCTCCCTAATGTCTGTTTGCTATGCAAGGAGGATGGGGAGACTAGGGTGCATCTCTTAATTCATTGCCATTTTATGTCAAGAATTTGGTACTGGTTTTTTGATATGGTTGAGATACAAATGGTTCTTCCTCATTTGGTTGGGGGGATTGTGTCGACTATGACAGTGCCCTTTCTGCCTAAGACGGGACGTGTAGTATGGAAGATTGTAGTAAGTGTGATTCTTTGGGAGGTATGAAAGGAAAGAAATAAAAGAACTTTTGAAGGGATTGCTTGTCCTTTTGATAAGCTAATCCATACCATAAAATGTTATATATGGTCGTGGTTGTCAATGCATAAAGAAGGTTGGGGTATTTCCAAAGTGGATGTGATGGTCAATTTGCGATATTTGTTCTATCTTGGTTCTAATTGCTCTAGACCAAGATGTATATGGGTGGCACCGTGTTTAGGAAGCCTAAAGCTTAACTTTGATGATAGTTCCTTTAGAAACCCAGGATTAGCAGGGATTTGAGGAGTGATGCGAGATTGCTCTGGTAATGTTATTTTCTCCTATGTTGGTCTGCTAGGTTCTGCTACAACAAATTTTGCAGAACTAAGTTCGCTGCTTTATGGTTTGAAGATATTCTTAAGGAGGAATTTGGGGCGTAACTGCAGAATTGAAGGTGATTTCTTGAATGTTATTAAATGGTGCAAAAAAGATGCAAAAAAGAACTGAAAATCCCTTGGGAGCTCCGGTCTTTGTGGTTACAGGTGATGGACTCGGTAGATGGTATCTTGGTTTTGATTTCCTTTTCTCACATTTATAGGGAAGCCAATAGTGTTGCTGACCTCTTAGCTAAAAGAGGTTCCTCTATCCCCTCTCTTTTGATCTCTGATGAGGTAATTTCTTTTTTGCAGTTATCAATAATAGTAACCTTGGTTCAAAAACAAAAAAATTAGATCCAAAATCTAACTTTAAAATAGATTTGGAGCGGACACATTTAAATAAATGAGCTGACTAACTCACAAAAACCTTATCCTTTTTTTTTAAGGGTGCGGTTTGTATAGAGCCGAGGCTCTAAACGATAAAAGTAGAGCCTACCTTCAAATAGTATCGAGAAATGTGGTTTCAATACTGGAAATCCTTTCATAAAATATATTTTTATTTTTAATTATAAAATTTAAAGCTTCAAAAATAATGTAGATCGAGCAGATCTATGAAAACTTGAAAATTGACGGTCGAAAACCGCGTTACAAGATGCACTTTTTCCAAAACTTGAAATCTATTTTTTTTCTCATGTTCATACATCTTGATGTCGAGATGTTCAAGCGAAATTTTTGAGGTGTGCTCTAGTTTGATTGTTTAGAGCCTTGGCTCTAAATAAGCTTTTTTCATTTTTAAAACACTAATTAGGCTCTAAACCTTATCTCTTCGTAGCCAATCCCGTGTCTTAAAATGTGAACTCCACTTTCAAATGTAATGAATTAGTAAATTCCTTTTATTTTGATTAGGGAGCAATAAAATCTCTCTCTCTCTCTCTCTCATCGCTATTGTTTATTGGTCTCGTACTATAGTCAATATTAGTTTTTTTTTTAGTGACAAGATATTGTCAATATTAGCTTGGGACCGCTAAGTGTTCCCATTCAATAAACGTATAAATGTGGAGTCTATGGCTAATATTTTTTATCTTGTCCTAATCTAGAGAGGCAGTCCTACCAGGTTGTATGCAACATGGTCCATTGGTAGGTTCCAAATGTCACGAAAAGCGGCTGGTCGCGAATCAAATTCCAATGGGGAAATCTTGTTCTCTTTGGGTAAAGAATGGCATTTATTGTTAGAAGAGGTTGTCTTTTTTTTTTATTTCTTAAAAAAAAAAAAAAAACTAAAGTTAGAAGAGGTTAGAGCGTTTCAAAACTTGTTGAGCCGACTCGAGACTCGCTGGGTACATTTGAATTAGGAACCTGGCAATTTGGGGTTAAAAAGCTTAGAATTGCCTGAGTCTTCTTATTTTTCTACAATTTTAATTTTCTTATTAATAATTGTTCAGTTCGGCTCGGACTTTCCCCATATAGACTAAGGGGACTTTGTCCCTAGTGAGTTGAAACTAGTGTTGTCAAATCCATTTCGTTTCGGCCGGAGAAGCTGAAGCCTTCGGATTTTAGGCCTAGACTGAGGCGAAGGAAGCCCGGTTATACTGCTTCGATCATATTTGGTCCGCTTCGGTCAGAGTCAAGTCATCTTCGGGCCAATTCGATCGAAGCTTTAGCCCGTTTAACCTAAGCAAAGAAATATCTATATAAAAGTATTTTTTATTTTTTTTAAAATTATTTATATATGTTTATTATTTTTATATATAACTATATAATTGATTTATATTAAATTAAAAAAAAAATCCGAATTCTTCTTCCAACTCGGTTGAGGCTGATTGCTTATTTTTCTCTCCGAAACCGAAGAAGACTCTAAAAACTAAAATGACTACATTGGTTGAAACATGAGTGCGACTTCTTAATCACTGGTTGCGAAAACAATGCCTTTCTTCACCCACTCCAATCTCTTTATACTACACCTAGACCATAGACATGAGGCCTTATCTCTCCATCTTAAACTTGACCAAAATGTCCATGCATATAGTGCCTTAACTAAGTTAATCAAGAGAAATTAAATCAAAGTCAAATGTTTACATAAAATACCCTTTGACACAAATAATGAAAGGACTAAAAGAAGTTGAGAAGGGGAAGGAGTAAAAAAAGATGCGTTTGGGGATGCACCTATTTTTGTGAGTTCACTTTTACAAAATGTATATTCGTATTGGATTTTAGATCCAAAGATCTACAATCTATTATCTCAACCACAAATATCATAAATATTTGGGAAAAGTTTATATAGAGCCGAGGCTCTAAACAATCAAATTAGAGCCTACCTAAAAAAATTAACTAGAAAAGTTTTTTTTTTTATGCCCAAATATCCTCAAATTGATCATCTCAACTTCAAGATACATGGACATGAGAAAAAAAATGGATTTTAAGTTTTACACATAGTGTATTTTGTAGCGTATTTTTGGACTGTCAATTTTCAAGATTTTCAAGTTTTTACAGATATGTCGATCTACACTATTTTTTAAGCGTTGAACTTTATAAATAAAAATGAAAATATATTTTAAGGCTATCACAAAAATTTCCAATATTGAAACCACATTTCATGACACTATTTAAAGGCAGGCTCTAATTTGATTTTTTTAGAGCCTAAGCTCTATACAACCAGCACCCTAAATATTTAAATACAATTGAATTTTAATTGGGTCCATCTTGTATCATCAGCATCATCATTATAGCCTTTTTCCAATTAATTTGGTAGAATTCTGTCGTTTTATTCTATTAAGAGTCATACCTTTAATGAGATCATAAATCTCCACATTTTTTTCATCACTTTCAACTGTCCTTTTGAACCTACCATTACCCTTTTTGAGCCTTTAACTCGCACCTCTTAATAGGTGTTATACTGGGTCTACGCCACACATGGCCAGTCCACATAAGTCAACTCTATCTCATCTTATCGACTATTGGTGCCACACCTAAATTTACATTATTTTTTTAGCTCGAAGTTTAGAAATTTGATGGGACAATGATTCTATAGTAATTTGAGATGCGTTTCAGGTCCTACAACCATGGATAATTAGATCAGATGCATGAGTCGGTAGACTCACCAAAAACTTTCCCATACAAAAAAGAAATAAATATACTATAATGTTTTGGAACGCGGATAATCAAAATGGCATATCATACACCCAATTTGCACAAAATATCAACTCTCTCCAAAAAAAAAAAAAAAAAAGAAAAGAAATAATAATAGAGCAATTCGTAAAATAGAATGTATACCACATCGACATGAACATGGTAAACATATGATGACCAAAGTCCATAGCCGTTTAATCACTGAGTTGGAGGGTGGAGGAGGAGTTGGACCATCCAACCATTAATCGGACCGTGCTGACCCTTATGGCCATAATATTACATTGGTCATATGGATCATACATATGCACTATACTTTCCACACAAAATGAATCAATGCCCTGAAACTTGGATCAGACTGTGGACTTGGCCCTAGCTCAAGCCGATTTACTCTGGCGAGTCCGAATGGGCTCGCCGGAGTCCAAAAACGAGATTTATTGACAAATATCTAATTGTCATCCCTTGGTCAAATAAATGAATATGGGGATATTGCAAAGGGTTGAATCACGATCAAATACAACCAAGTTTCAAGAGCTTTCCACCAAAAATAAAGGAGAAATCAATACCATGGCAGATTGTGTAGTGCGTGGAAAATAAAATTATTTTTTATTTTTTATCAAAAAATCCTGAACTTTGGGCTACAAATCTCAAACAAATCAGTATTTGGCTACTGCAGATGTTTGAATAACGATCATATAGAACCAAATTTCAATATATTTGGGCTAATAGAGGGTTGAATCGTGATCAAATAGAACCAAATTTCAACTTACTTAGTCCAAAAGTCATGGAGAAATCGATGCAAAGGCAAATTTCCACCCAAAAAAGAAAACAAATACCTTATGTTTCTCACAAGAATTGAGGACGTTTGGGCCATATCTCTCAATTTCTAGCTTTTGATCCAACAAATAAGTATAGGGATAATGCAATCAACATCAAATAGAAGACTGTTTTAATGAATTTGAATAAAAAGTGAAAAAAATATATGTCGAACTGAATTGAGTAAAAAAAAAAAAACGTTTTCTTCATAGTAAAAATGATAAAAAAAAAACAAAAAAGAGAAAAAAAGAATGCTTAAATCAAAACTTTGGTTCTCAATCGATCAAATATTTATTATGTTGGTGAAGAACATGGGATATTATAGCCTAACAATAATTATTTGATCAATTTTCGACCAAAACATCCAAAATTTGATGAGGTGACACACCTACTAAGTGTGTACACCCAAACTTGTATAAGCTACTAGATGAGGCTGAGTAACTCGGCCGAGTTTTAAAACACTGAAACAAAAAAAAGACACATCATTTACCATTCAAAAAATAATAATTCAAATGCACAATGTGATTCATTAAAATAAAGCTAAAAAAAGTGGGTGGAAATATATTAAGAATTCATACAACAAAGTATTGAAAATTCTTACAAAAAAGTATGTAAAACTCCAAAGGTAAAAGCAAAGAGTAAAGGAAGGACAGAGGATAAATTGTCTAAACATCAAAAGGAAGATAACAAAAAAGAAAGGCAGTCTACCACTAAAATTGCATCTTATAAATACAAATGTGGAGGGGTTTATAGTGACATGTTATGTGAAATGGTTTGCATTTGGAGTGCACTCACTAGGTGTGCAACCCCAAATAGGATTTCTTTCAAGTGCTCATTGCAAATATGGCTAATCAAAGCGTAATCCTATCTGATGGTCAATCCACTATGATAGCCCGGATGTCACCACATTACCCCATAAAATAATCTCTCTCTCTCTCCTCTCT
>NW_006499435.1:2226634-2243429 GCF_000471905.2 Amborella trichopoda
AACGTAACTACTACTACGTAGTACGTACGTACTACCTACTACTAGTACGTACGTACCGACGTACGTACTACCACTACTACCTAACTAACTAACTACTCTCTCTCTCTCTCTCTCTCTCTCTCTCTCTCTCTCTCTCTCTCTCTCTCATCACAATACCCCATCAAATAATCTCTCTCTCATCACAATACCCCATAAAATAATCTCTCTTTTGTGTACACTTACATGAATCTTGATTAAAAAATAATTAGTATCATTGTGCTTCTCTCTCTCGATAATCTCTCTCATCACAATACCCTATAAAATAATATCTCTCTCTCATCACAATACCCTATAAAATAATATCTCTCTCTCTTCACAATACCCCTATATAATAATGGACGGCTTTTAGGAGTCCACGTAGAAATGAGCTACTTCCTAAAAATAGATTTTTCAAATAGATTTTTGGATCTAATTTTTAAAGACATGTAATCTCTAACATGGAGATCGTGAATATGAAAAAATAAATAAATTTTGAAAATTAAAAATAGTATTTCTATTAAGAAAATATTTAGACCGTTAGTTTCAATTATTTTTAGATGGAGCACCTATTTGCATCGATTTTAAGATGGAAGCTTTATACCTAAGGACTGCAAATGTAGAAATACGGTTCCCGCTGCATGAAACAATTTTCCTAAAATAATCTCTCTCACTCATCATAAAACAATCTCTCTTGTGTACGCTTCTATGAATCTTGAATAAAAAAAGTCTAATTAGGATCATTGTGCCCCCTCTCTCTTTCATTCTCTCTCATGTGCACACTTCCATGAAGCTTAAATAAAAAAGTCTAATTAGTATCATGGTGCTTTTATTCCTTTGAGTGGATGAACCCACTTTGTTATCTTTGCTACCTGGCCTCACCTGTGTCTAGTTAGGTTGATATCCCTCTCATCCACTTCATAAAGCATGATTCCTTCTCATCCCTTCCCAACCATATGTAAAGAGAGAGAGAGAGAGAGAGAGCTTTTCTAGAGAAGATATGGATCATGACAACCACCATGGCATGGCTCCAAGCGAACATTCTATGATGGATGGTGCCATGTATTGAGCTTTGGGACCTCTCTAATACACACATTCTATGATGGTGGCATTTATTTGAGCAACGAGTCTCTCTCTCTCAATCTCTTCCTCTATGATGTGGCGTTTATTATGGCTTCCTTCTCTCTCATGCATATGGTGGATACATCTTCAAATGGATACCTCTATTGAAGAATGAAGCCTTCACTCTCTCATGACGAAAATTATAGAAACCCCAATTTGATATCACACTATTGAATCCAATAGTGTTTTTGTTTTTTTTGGGATTATCAGAAATATATTTTAATTTTTTACAAATTTGAAAAAAAAAATCTTCAACTTTCATAAACCTCGTCTACACTTTTTTTTTTTTCAATATTGGTATTTAAAATACTTCGAGTTATCACGGCATTTAAAGCGACGTATAAAATGGGGTAATCATTATGGTACCGTAATGCTAAGACTTCTCAATAATAGTACTGTGAATGATATTTTGGTAAAAAAAAATATCAAAAAGGGTGTGGATGAGGTTTATGAAAGTTAAAAGTTTTTTTTTCTAATTTATATTTTTGATAATTTTCACTCATTTTTACCACCCTGTAAGTAAAGAAATTGACTTTTTGAAACTAAAATACTCTATTTCTAGGCCTAGTTTCCCACTTTCTCTCTATAGATTACTGGACTAGCAAAATTTGAGTATATTGTGCCAGGGTGGTATAATTTTAATATAATCCGATCTGACACATTTTGTACTGTAACAACAAAATTTTAATATCAGAAGTCGGTCCGGTATACATCCTGTCGGACCAGCATTTTTTGTCAGAAGTCCGTGTCGTCAATTTGTATTAGACCTACACAGTATATTTTTGTGTTAGACCGACACAGTATATTTTTGTGTTAAAATGGGGATCTGAAAAATTTAACTCTTTTACTTGAAAGTGGTTACAAAGAAAATCAGTGTCGTGGTTAATATTATGGTATGAAAAGCCTTAGGGGAAGCATACCAAAAAAGTCCAAAATAGGGTATCCATATTTCTCCCTTCATTAAATGAGCCTTGTATGGAGAGCATGGCGTTTCTCTCTCGTTAATTTCATACTTTCGCTTTGTTTGACCACCCAATCAACATTTTTATATTAGTAAATGTGAATTCAAAACATGCAACTAGACGCTGACACCAATGGCTGGTCGGGTACACACCTCACAGCTTAAGACCAGGATCCTAAATGGATCAATGGTTGGTTGAGAGAGAGAGAAGAGAGCATGGAATATTGCAATGGCGTTTGAGAGAGAGAAAAGAGACCATGAAATCTTGAAATGGCCTGTGGAGAGAGAGAGAATATAATATTGAGAGTGGCATTTGAGAGGGAGGTGATGATACGAGCAACATTTGTAATATTATTGTTAGTTATTTGGGATGGGTCTCATGATTTTTGTTATGCCGTTATATTTTATTGAAGGTTATATTTTGAGTCAAATTTTGAATCACCATATATCTTCTCACTACTTTCATTCATGTCCATTTTAATTTTTTTTTTACTTTTTTAGAGCTTAACACTTGAACTAAATTACCATTGCTAACGGGATTTGTTCTATGTCGCAATGCACATTATCATACGACTTAAATCAACTTTCTCTCATCTTATCACTTATTAGAGTTATCTCTAAGTCTTTGAGATGTATTCATTTCGAATTTTGATTTTTATTGTTTTGTTTTTTATTTATCTCAACATCATCATCTCAGCTATACTCATTTTATAGATATATTATATACATTAATTTTTTATCGCTTAATATTCTATCTTATATAACATGACCGGTCTTCCTATTGTCTTACAAAAACTTTCTCTTTTTTTTTTTTGTCAATAAACACTTTCTCTGAATTTTCAATCGCATTTGATTTGCATTAGTAACATTTGAGTGATAAAAGTCAGCATGCCTCTTTCTTTGCATTTGATGGACGTCTCAAATCAGATTCAGCATCAGGTGGGGATATCACAACCGTCCAATGGGTCCTTCATGCCGTCCATCAAACTTTTGTTCCACAATTAAGGGCTTTCAATTGTGGCATTCGATTTCCAATAAACTGACTTTGTACGTCCCAAAAAGCCGTTATCGGCTCTTCCCAACAAACTCCAATTTCAGCGAACCTCATCCGAAATTCGGTACCGAAATTTTGGCCTCTAAATCGGTTGGACCAATGTTTCGGCTCCGTCCGAGAACTGGATTCATCAATCGGGTTGAGAGAATTGACTAATAAAAATAAAACATGAAAAAAAAAAAAAAAAAGGGAACCATCGGGGCCAAATCTTCCAAATCCTTTAGAGCCGATTTTAGTGGGAACCGCCGCATACCATCAATAAATTAGGATGATCCTTAGTGATTTTTAGAAAGGATTGGAGTTTCACTAGTGATTTTTAAAAAATAATTTTTTTAAAAAATATATATAAATATATAAAAGTTTTTACCTAATTGATTACTTGAATGGCGCCATAGTTAAATATAAATTCTAAAAAAATTTAACTAAACTTAAAATTTCCTTTACGCTAGACTGCCCAGGCCAGCAAGAAAGTAGCACCAACCGTTCCAGTGTTGCCTGTGAAAGCCGAAATCTAACCGAAACATTATGAAATTCGTTGAAATTTTAAGCACGGACCCACTTGCAAATAGGTCGCCTTTATTCCCCTCAAGTAAACCATATAAACTAAAGATTAGTAAACTCCATAAACAAAAGCCTAAAACAAAAAATAAAGTCGACTCTATATCACTAAAGAAATGGTGGCAAATTTAAAAATTTAAAGTATAAATAAATGAAATGACGGGGCCTATCAAATCAGAGCCACAATGTCAAAGCCCCTTTTTTTGCCCTTTTTCGTTTCCTTGTGGCCGTTAAGATGCCCAGGAGCGAATCACCATAGAGCCGAAAAATTTAGGGGCTCGGCTAGAAATCCGAAATTTCGGTGAAATTCGTTCTTTTTTGCGGTGGGCCAGTAAGTTGCCGGGACATGGGACCCAACTAACGCGTTGTTGCGCCAAAAAATTGGTTGAAATTTCAGAACGAAATTTCAGGCCTTACTGAATTGCCTCCCCTCCCTTTTGGAAGATGTAGACTTTGTGATGATGCCGTTTACCAAATCTTACCGTTTGTCCTTCGAGACGAACCTTATGTGTTAAGTCCTGTTGCCCACCGACCGCTTCAGTGCTATTTGGCTATGATTTGGATCGCTGAATTTTCGATCTTTAGTTTTATAATCTAAGGGTATTGGATTGTTAATGGGCTAGGCCTAAGCATTTCAAGACATATCTGAGCTTGGCCGGTACGCGGGGCATAGTGACTTGATCCTGATTTAGACTTCTAGCTGTATTTTGTGGTCTAAGTTTTAGTTTTTTTTAGTGTTGGGCGAGTGCACCTTATTGACAAAAAGTAAGTGGCTGGGTCATATAGGTCCCTTCCCTGTTTTTTTTTTTTTTTTTTTTTTAAACTCATGTTTGTCCAATATACCGATATGGCCAATCTGGATATCGCTATGTATAGTCTTCTAGAATCCAATTTCGGGTTCTAAATGCAAGTCATCTTCATCTTCAAAGTATATTTCCAACTAATTGAAGTCGGTTAGGTTATAAATGCACATATACACTTAAAGTAAAGAGAAGATGTCTCTGATAATATGTAAATCTGATAGATATCAAACTATAAATAACATGACAGTGTTTTGTCAGGAATGTAATAGAATTATTTTATCACTTTAGACCTTGAACATGGGTTATTATTATTTGATTTTTTTTTTATTGTTGTTTTTTTTTTCACTTTAAAATTTTTTAACCCTTTTTAGGCTTGTAAGTGAGTCAAGCAAGTCCACTTGGAGTGGCCTGAGTTACTCAGCTCGTGTAGGTGCCAAATCCCTAACCCAAGCCAAGTTTCTGATCATTCATAGTGAAGCTTTAAAAAACATTTATATAAATTATTGTAAATCACAAGAAAAAGATGACAATGGTGAGTTCTTCCAATAAGAGGAAGGGAGGTAATCAGTAATGTCATGAAAAAAATTGCCCCATTTATTCAACATACAAGCAATTTTGTATTTTGACTAAAAAAATCCCTTAATTTGTTACATTGAACTAGGGAATGTGACTTAATCTTATTTGGAAGCCTCTAGTATACTTTTGGGGGTCATACCTCGGCTAGAGAGGATAGTTTATTGTCAATGGAACACTACCGTGTAGGTTTGATTACTACTGCCAAACTAATAAAAAAGAGATTATGACTAAATTGAGCTCATTCACTCTCCATTCTCACCATTATTCTAAAACTAAAAAATAAAATTAATAATAATAACAATAATAATAAATTCTTCTCATTCCTTTAGTGGGTACCCTTATGGAAAAAAAAAGATCTACTATGGCACCGCATAATAGAAAAATTGTAGAAAGATTAGTCTGTTCCGGCCTTGAATCCCTTATTTTAGACTTCTAAAGGCATCACTCAGACAATTTTTTGTCTCTATGTTATTTCCTTGTGACTGTTCCTATTACCTCTCTGTCCATTCCCACCCTGCAGTGGTTATTGATTCATTTTCCCGATCCCCCTTTCTTCCTCCCGATTAAGAAAATCACACATTATTTTGCTTTTCCCTCTGTGAGATGAGCCTGGCCGATGGATAAGATAAAAGAAGAGAGGTGTCTTATCAATTTCTTGCTGATGGATCCAAATCCAAAATAGATACTTACTTGTCTCTTCAATAAATAGAAACAGGAGATTTCCACTTATTATTGAGGGATTCCCTCTCTATCCATTCCTACTCATTCAATCTATCAAAACTTGTAACGCCATCTATCAATCCCTTCATAAACCGAAAAGTTTATATAGAGCCGAGGCTCTAAACAATCAAATTCGAGCCTATCTAAAAAATTCCACTAAAAGAGGTTGTTTGATACCAAAATATCCTCAAATTGATCATCTCGATATCAAGATGCATGGACATGAGAAAAAAATGGATTTGAAGTTTTTGAAAATAGTATATTTTGTAACGCATTCTTGGACTTTCAATTTTTAAGATTTTCAAGTTTCCATAGATCTGTCGATCTACACTCTTTTTTATGCTTTAAACTTTATAAATAAAGATAAAAATATATTTTAAGGCTATCACAAAGATTTTTAGATTCTGGATTCCATTTGAAAGTGAACTCTAATTTGATTGTTTAGAGCCTAGGCTCTATACAAACTGCACCCATTTATAAATAGCATGTTTATATTTCCTTTCTCATTTCCGCCACGCCATAATAACAATAGCAAAAGACCAAATCATGCTGACTCTTGAATTAGGGCAAAAATGGATACCCATGACTAATCCCACTCATGCAATTCCAAGTTGGTTCAAGTATGCCTAGCAAATAGGCCGGCTCTAGCCTGGCCCAAGAGGCCTTGGCCTAGGATCGGCTTAACTCGGCTGGGCCTAATAGGCTTAAAGTGAAAAAATAAGAAATGGTGCAGTTTGTATCAGGCCAAGGCTCTAAACAGTCAAAATAATGCAAATCAAAAGATATTTCAATATTTGAAATCTTTGTAATGGCTTGATAATTTATTTTTATCTCCAATTATAAAATTTAAAACTTAAAAAAAAGTGTAGGTTGAGTAGATTTATTAACACTTCAAATTTTATGATTCAAAAAATATATTACAAGATGCACTATTTTCATGATTTTGAAATCTATTTTTCATCTCTTTCATGCATCTGACTCGAGGTTATGCTCTTCCTCTCACTGAGATTCAGCCGAAATTTCGTATCCGAAATTCTGGAACCGAAGAAAACACCGTACTTCCGCCGGGCTGGAGCCGAAAGCCTTGTGTCCCGGAGGCGGCACGGAATTACTGATCGACACGGCGTTTTTGTTTGACCTCAACGTGATTCCGTACCGTCCAACTTTTGACTGCTTAATGCTGGTAAACAGGTCTCCGGTCACCACCCTATGAAGCCTCAAAACAGTTGACCAATTTCCATACAGACGAAAAAAAGCAGAAAAAAAAAAAAACCAAAGAACACGGGCTTTGACAGCTTAAGCCCAGTCCTTTTTTCTCTCTCTCTCTCTCTCCTCCCTCTTTCTCTCTCTCCTGGCTACTTACTATTCTTCCCTCTCTCACTCTTTTTTCTTCGGATTGAGCTCTCTCTCTCTCTCAGGCAGGCCAACCCAAGTCCTTTTCTCTCTCAATTTTCCTATTCATTTTTCTCTCTCTTTATTTGAAATCATCTCTCTCTACTTCCCATTCATCTTCCTCTCTCTCTTCTTTGGATTGAGCTCTTTTTCTAGTTCATTGACTCTTGATAATGAATTATATGCTGAATTCTATATACCCCATTTAAGAAAAATGGATTTTTTAGGATTTCTAGAGTGCCCCGGAGTTTATATTACTGGTATGGGGAAGTAGTGATCTGGAGTTGAGGGTGCTGGAAATGGGGTTTTGGGGCTTCTTGATTCTGGTTCTAGGGTTCCTGGCTCAGTTTCGGGATGTAAATTCTCAGAACCAGAGGTGCAGTTCCTCTGATTTGGACGCATTGATGGGTTTCATGGCTGGTTTGAGCCAGGGGATTAATGGTTGGGGTAACGATTCTTATTGTTGCAGCTGGAGAGGTGTTTTCTGTGGTTCTTCTGGAGCTGCTTCTTCTTCCGGTTCAGAGACGATGGTAATTCGGTTGGTTCTTAGGGAATTGGGGTTGAATGGTTCCATTTCTAGGGCTTTAGCTAGTTTGGACCAGCTTCAAACCCTGGATCTCTCCCTAAACATGCTTTATGGATCTGTTCCATCTGAGCTTTTTCGGTTGCAGAGGTTGGAGTACCTGGACCTGAGCTATAACAAATTGTCTGGCAACTTTACAGATGTTATTGGGTTACCATCGGTTCGCGTTTTCAATATTTCGAGCAACTTCTTCGACGGACAGCTGCCCCTTCTCTCTGGGCCAGTGAATTTGACAGTGTTCAATATCAGTAATAATTCCTTTACTGGTTCGATCGATGCTGGGATATGTAGAAATTCAGGAAAAATACAGGCTATCGATCTTTCAATGAATCTGTTTTCTGGCTATTTTCCAGTGGGTTTTGGGAATTGCAGGTCTTTGCAAATTCTCTCCCTGAGCTGCAATTCTCTATCGGGGCAATTGCCTGATGATTTGTTTGGGTTGTCTTTGTTGGAGCAACTGAGCTTTTCAGCTAACAGGCTTTCCGGGAATTTCAGCAATCGATTGGGTAATCTCTCGAAATTGGTAATTTTGGATCTTTCAGCTAATGGGTTTTCAGGGCCAGTACCCGAAATTTTTGGTAACCTGAAGAATCTTCAAACTCTCTTTGCTTACTCTAACCGGTTGGTGGGTCCATTGCCATCCTCTCTTTCAAACTGTTCTGGGCTTAGAATGCTCAATCTGAAGAACAATTCTCTCTCTGGTACACTCTCTCTTGATTTCTCTATGTTTCCTCGTCTCAACCTCCTTGATGTTGGTTCGAACCATTTTGAGGGCCTTCTCCCTGCTTCTCTCTCTTCCTGCCAGGAATTGAAAACTATAAATCTTGGCAGGAATGGCCTTTCCGGCCAAATTCCCCAGAGTTTCGCAAACATGCAAAGCCTCTCGTTCCTGTCTCTCTCTAACAATAGCTTCCATAACATCTCGGAAGCGTTAGGAATACTACAACAGTGTCGGAGCCTTACTAGTCTTATCCTCACGATGAATTTTCAGGGTGAGGAAATGCCAATTGACATTAATGGTTTCGGAGGCCTAAAATTCTTGGCAATCCCAAACTGTGGTCTCTCTGGTTTCATCCCCCCATGGTTGCAAAACTGTGAAAATTTGCAGGTTTTGGATCTCTCGTGGAACCATTTGTCAGGAAGCATTCCACCTTGGATTGGAGACTTTGAGCGCCTCTTTTACTTGGATTTATCGAATAATTCCTTTACAGGAGAGATTCCGAAAAACTTGACTCTACTGAAGAGCCTCATTTCAAGAAGCTACTGGCCAAGAGATTCCACCATTGAAATGCCTGTGATTATCAAGAGAAACCACAGTGCAGCCGGTTTTCAATATAACCAGATCTCGAGCTTTCCCCCAACTCTTTCTCTGGCCCACAATGGGCTTGGTGGACCCATTTGGGAAGAGTTTGGAAACCTGCGCTTGCTCCATGTATTGGACCTGAGCTCTAACAATCTCTCAGGTTCAATACCGAGTAACTTGTCAAACATGAGGAGCTTAGAAATTCTGGACCTCTCCTTCAATAACCTTTCCGGTTCGATTCCCTTTTCTCTTTGCTTGCTCACCTTCTTATCAAGCATTTCTGTGGCATATAACCAGTTGCAGGGGCCTATCCCAACTGGTTCCCAATTCTCAACCTTTTCAGCAAGGAGCTTCTATGGAAACCCCGGTCTTTGTGGTTCACCTTTGCCTCCTTGTAATCGAACCGACACCAGACCCTATCTTCCCTCCCTTTCTCAGGGCAAATTGAAAAAGAACAGAACCACCATTATTGTGTCCACAACACTTTGCCTTGGCATATGGATGGCTCTTTTTCTTGCCGTGGTATTTATTATTGCGTCAAGGAGGCATAGAAAGAGAAAGTGTGGTGATGGAGTTTGCAGAACTGCAGGGGGGATCAGAAGGTCTTCTGAGTTCTCTGGTTCACGAATGGTGATTCTATTCCAACCCCAAGATAAAAAAGAGCTCACTATTTGCGATTTGCTAAAGGCCACTGATAATTTCGACCAAGCAAATATCATCGGGTGTGGGGGCTTTGGCCTTGTGTATAGAGCCACACTCCCTGATGGTCGAAAGGTGGCAATAAAAAGATTGTCAGGGGATTGTGGTCAGATGGACAGAGAATTTCAGGCTGAGGTTGAGTCTCTCTCTAGAGCTCAGCATAAGAACCTAGTTCTCTTACAAGGCTATTGTAGACATGGGGATGATAGGCTCCTTATATACTCTTTCATGGAGAATGGGAGCTTGGATTATTGGCTTCATGAGAGGCTTGATGGTGGGTCGATGCTCGATTGGGCCAGTAGGCTTCGTATGGCTCAAGGGGCAGCTCACGGCTTGGCTTATTTGCATCAAACTTGTGAACCCAACATACTCCACAGAGATATTAAATCGAGCAATATACTTTTAGATGAAGAATTTGAAGCCCACTTAGCTGATTTTGGATTGGCAAGGCTTATACTCCCTTATGATACCCATGTGACCACTGATTTAGTTGGGACCTTGGGCTATATACCCCCTGAATATGGGCAGGCTTCAGTAGCCACTTTCAAGGGGGATGTTTATAGTTTTGGTGTTGTTTTATTGGAGCTTCTCACTGGTAAGAGACCTGTCGATGTGTGCAAGCCAAAGGGGTGCAGGGATTTGGTTTCTTGGATTCTTCAGTTGAAGAGTGAAGGGAGAGAAGAAGAGGTTTTTGATCCATTTGTTTATGAAAAGGAACATAGTAAGCAAATGCTGCAAATGTTGGAGGTGGCTTGTTCGTGTGTTAATGCGTGCCCTAAAGCAAGGCCTTTTATCTGTCAGGTAGTTTCATGGCTTGACAGTATTGGGGCCGATAGCCAGCAAACAAAGTGAGAGTCAAATGTTTCCATGGCTTGATGAAAGGACTTAGCATTCGGTTCATAGTTCGTTGTAAAGTTTAAGATGGTATGTGGCTTCATGCCTTCTTGAACTGAATGCAATTGTATATAACAGAACATGAGGAATCTATGTGCTCCCTTTACCTGGCCCTCCGGTCATGAAGCCCACCTGGATGTAGGGTCATTTGATTGGACAGCTTTGATTCACGAACAAGTTTGGTTCTGGAAATCTAAAGCATCGCTTCCCTCTCGAGCATGGAGGACGCGAGTTATGCAACAGTACACACGGTCCTCTGTAGGTTAATACCATTTACTAATAACAACTTTGTTTTCTTATTTTACAGTGAGCATGTTTGCATTTTCAATTGTTTCTTTGATTCTAATTGGCCACTGTCTATAATTCCCATCTGCATGTGTAAAGTTGTAGACATTATGTAAAGAATGGTCGTATTCCAACCATTCATATGGGTACTCCTTTGCACCGATCTCTTGTTATGCTCTCAGATATAAGTGAACTAGAACTAGATTTTTTTACTCTAATTGGAATATTAGTCTTTTATTTGAGGTGGTTTTTTTGTATTAGTTCTTTCCTCTTCTTCTCCTTATACACTCTCCTCACTATGCATATCAAAGTGAAAGGAAATTTCTGCAAGCCAAGGGGCTTTTGGTTACTTGATAAGCCGAGCTCCAAATCACATATTATAAACCTCTTGTGCAAAGTACGTTATAATCCCACGGACTATGAGAAAAGCGGGGCATATTTGGTGACCTTCGAAGCCATGGATTGATGGTGATGGAGAGAGCTGCGCCCTACCTAAATGTCAAATGTCAATGATTGATCATGCTTGCTCTCAATCACCATCCATCCATTGCTTTAATAATGGATGAACGGCAGATCATGTTGCGGACTAGGGTTTTTGAATGGCTAATGGATTACCATGTACTTGTAAGTATCAAGCAAGGTGAATAGGTCTTTCTTTAAAAGCTTTTGTAGGTCAACGATATTTGTAAATTCAATCCAATGTTAAATCAAATTGATGAGGATCTCCAAACTTACCTTAATATATTCTCAGGCTGCTGCTGCAATCTTCATGCTAAAAACTAGCATCACTGATTCTATAGTAATTGTAAATTCAATCCAATGTTATATCACATTGATAATGAGCTCAAAACTTGCCTTAAGATATTCTCAGGCTGCTGCTGCCAGCTTCATGCTAAAAACTAGCATCACTGATTGTATAGTAATCTTCCCATTAATTTCATCATTTTACAATTTATTATCAATGATTGATTAATCTCTCTCTCTCTCTCTCTCTCTATCTCTCTCTCTCTCTCTCGCACACACACATAGCCAACTGTTGATATCTCTGTCTCTCAATCTCTTCTATTGATTAATCTCTCTTTCTCATTGCTCCCACTGTAGATTAATCTCTCTCTTGATATCGACGGTTTAGATATTTGATTAATCTCTCTCTCACCCTACTATTGATTAATCTCTCTCTCATCGCCAACTGTTGATTAATCTCTTTCCATTATTGATTAATCTCTCTTTCTCTCCATCTACCATTTCAATATTTGATTAATCTCTCTCCCCTACTATTAATTAGTCTCTCATTCTCTCTCTCTCTGTGCATATATATGATTTGGGGTTTTGATGATGAGCTCGACCATATGTGATACAGCAGTGTTTGTTGAACAAAACAATTTCTTGTGGTGGAAGTAGTCTTCAACACGCATACAAATACCACTTGTCTGCTTCTTCTACGCTTAAAGAAAGACCCTCTTTTTGGCAACTTGCATTTGTAGCTTTACAAGTCAAATGCTTGGCCATTACTTAACCGCGTAAATGCATTTTCTTCTTGTTTTTTCAAAGGGGTAAGTTGGTGCTTTGGAGCCACATGCCTATACCCTAATTACCAAGGAACTAGGACTCTAAAGAGGTTAACTACCCTATATCTTGGTGTTGACTTTGACCGTTTTGCTTATCGGGGATTTCAGTATTTCAAAAATCGTCGAGCCAACTCAGAATTTGGGGGTACGAATCTAGGTTTAAGATTTCATGGTGTTGGCTCAGTTCCACTAGTGTCTGAAGGTATTTTTTTTTAATTTATTATTACATTTTTTTATTTTATTTTTTTTTTGAATTTGCTAATGGCACATGTATTGCACAATGTTTTAGTTTAGATAATTTTTTTTTGTCTTTTTTAAAAGATATCCATTGTTTATGAGTTTCATAAATTTTAAGTGTTTTATTGAATTAAGTTGGTTAAAATTTTGATAAATACTTTTTAGGCATTTGTTATAATTGGCTAATGTTTACTTAATTTTTTGCATCCAATTTTATTTTTCTACATGTTACGGTTTTTCTAATTTTTTCTTTATAGATACTGCTTTTATTGAGGCGAGTGTGAGCTCTCTAGATATTGATATAATTTCTATTTTTGTTGGAATTCTTATTATAACTTGAATATTGATAGAATTTAGAAAGGGAAAATGTTTTGATAGGGCTGTAGCCCTATCAAGATAAGTAGAGCCTCACCTCAAAAACTCGTTACAAATTATGGTTTTGGCATCAGAAAACCTTAAAATCGATCATCTTGGCCTTCATATTCACTTCGGAGTCTTCTTCAGTTTGGTGGAAAAAATGATGTACTTTGATGTTTCGGCCGATACAAAGGAAGACCTCAGAATTTACCAAAAAAAAGTAATATAAATAAATAATATATTTTTTATATAAAAATATATTAAAATATCAAAAAAATAGAAAATAAAAAAACAATTTTGTGCTCTGACTGAAGATTTCGACGTGTACCAAAGCACATAATTGTATTTAAAAAGGACAAATATGTGCTTTGGCCGAAGAGGTTGAAGCTTTGGTCGAAACGTTTGAATTAAACCGAAGCGGGCCAAATTGCCCTGAAGCAGGCCGAAGCTGATACACCATAGCTTCACTTAGCTTCAATCTCGACCAACATTCCAAAGACTGCAACCTCTTCAGCCGAAGTGAAGCGAATTTGATAACATTCCTCTAAATTAATATTATTTAAGAAAATGGTTATGTTAAAGTACACATACATGTGAACATTTACTAAATGTACTCAATATTTTTGGATAGTTAATACCATTACCCCATAATATAGTAATTTTGTGTTTAAGAGTATTTTAGGTAATTATTCAAGGGCAAAGTAGAAATTATGATAGAAAGAAGAGTATTTATTAATTATAGTGGAAAATGACATCATCCACAAAATGAGTGACATCACCCACATGAAGCATTAAATGATACTAAATTTTTTTAAAATATCTATCTTACCCCTCTGAGGATGAAAAATACCTTTATTATAAAAAATTTGTATTACAAAACAAGGGTAATTAGTGTAAAAAAATATTGACTACATTTAATAAATGCTCACATGTACATATACCCTAACACAACCTGAAAAGAAAATTCCCCAAACAGTTTGTTTTTACTTTCATATCTTTCTTTTCATTTTTCATTTTTCATTTTTTATTTCTCTCAAATTTCCCCTATTTTGGACCTCAGAATCTAAGATTTTTAATCTTAATTTGCTCATAAACCGAGATCTGACCAATAAAGTTCGAAGTTATTCCAAACACTTCAAACTTTACAATCCCAACTTGATGTTTGAGACCTTTTGTTGGTTCTCGTTACAAATATCAAACTTCAGGCTTTGAAAGTCCAAGTTAATATTTGAAACACAGCTTTGGACCTTCAAGGTCTGGAGTAAACATAAAAATAAAAAACAATTAAACTATGGGGTATTCGAAGTCCAAAGCCAGGACAATTTGAGAAAAAATAAAAAGATTGAAAAACATAGGCATTAATGTGAAATCAAACTTTTGGGGGGTTAACTATAATTTAGGTGGGGATTAGCATAGATTTCTCCAATAGAAAGGTAAGAATTATAAGCCTAAAATAAAACAAGAAATCAAAAGATTCATGGCATGAAAATAATCGGTACACAAAAGGAAAACTAATAATAATCAGAAATTAAGATTTATATTTTGCAAACTAATATATACTTATCTCTCATTATTTTGTTGGAACAAAAGACAAGTCTCATGACTTCAGAAACTTAATTTATGTAAGGGGATGTGCATGCAATTGTAGAACATTATTCTGGGACTTTTCACTAGGTTTGTTTTTTTACTACATGGTATTCGAGCCTTTTTGGGATTGGTAAAGAAGTTCATGGACAGAAAAAGAATAAAGAATGACTCTGTAAGTAATTTTATGATTATGACGAATAGGAGTATTCTAAAAACTTAATTTATGAGAGGGGATGTGCATGCAATTGTAGAATATTATTCTGGGACTTTTCACTCAGTTTCTTTTTTTACCAAAAGGTATTTGAGCATTTTTTGGAATGGTAAAGAAGTCTGTGGACAAAAAAAGAATAAAGAACGACTCTCTAAGTAATTTAATGATTATGAAGACTAAGAGTATCCTGGTCAACTTTAAAATATTTGATTTTTGCAATAAAAAAATAACCCTCTTAATCCAGATTAGAGAAGACTATCCTGTAATAAAAATAACTGTGGTCAAGGACCAAACAGTAAATTAACAAGACAAGATGGCTCCATTACATATCCTCAGTATATTTGTTGCAGCTCTCCATTCCAACCATCATGGCACCTTCATATGCATTCACTGAATCCCATTGCATATCCTCAGTATATTATATTGCAATCCTTTTACAATATAATAACTTCAAATAAAATAATACAACTAGGATTTCAAGAACTTGAAGCAATTCAAAATCTTTCTTTCAATAACAAAGAAAGGACACATTCTATGCTTGGGAATAAATAAAGCAATAAACAAATAAGCAAGAAATAAAAGAGGGTGTTGGAGATTATTTCAACCGGACTTTTTACACCCTATACCGCGTTACTACGTTTCGATGGCGCGGGATCTAATGGCCAACCTTCAATCTCAACCGGGAAAGCAAGTTTTGGACAAGCCACTTTAATGGAACATGAACCCTTTGATTACAAACTCAATAGCTATAGCTAGGTGAACCCCCTTGATAACTTAGTTTGAGAGAGATGCTTCTCTTTCTACCGCACCTTATAGAGTTAGCCCCAATGTGTGATGAGAGATGAAAGGTGGTTCGCTTTCTTGAAAACAGCTATCAATGTGCATGCCTTGTGATGGAATGCAAATGAGGCTTAAGCCCCGTATCTGAAGGCCTCTATCACACACAAGGGTCACACAATCCCTCAGTTCACTGCTCCAGGCATATTCCAACCTCATCAAGAGATGACCCATCTAACCTTTGTCGGTTTGTTTCTCTATGACCAGGTAACATGGGCTTTCCCCAACCAGAATAACTTATCACGTTAAGCACAGTCTAGTATCAGCAAACATCGTTTGTTTAGTGTGGTCCACACGGGAACAAACTCCCACTGTGTTTATGTTCCACTATATAATTCATTTACAAGCACTCAAAACGTATTTAAAGGCCATACACACCCAACAAGTTCCACCATTTACCAAGGAACATGTTTAGCATTTAACTTCCCATTGAGGCCACAAGAACAAACCCCCTTCTAAATAACATATATGCAATTGCCCTCGAAATACGATGAAAACATAACAATATCAAACAATCCAAACAGTCAGCTGAACTGGTTCAAATATATCCATATGCACACTTACTTTAAGCAAGATTACTCACAAAACCAACAAAGGGGACAAGAGCATTAAACTGCACAGGTACAATCAGAGCTAAAAAACAAAAAAGATTTGCGCCAAATAACAGAGGGCACAAGAGTAGCAAAGATTGAACGCAACATATTTCATCAATTGTTTTCAATGTCATCCTCCATTTCGAGCACTGCTTGAAGAGGGCTATTATCAGAAAGGAACACACCTTCTGATGGATTTATGGGTCCATGTCCAAAGAGGCAGAATTGGGGCTCAATTCTATTCATGAGCATCCACTCCTCGTCAGAAAGAGACCAACTGAAAATGTCTGCATTTCTCTCAATTCGATGGGGTTTCAGGCTGCATGGGAGCACACTCGTGCCCCTTTGCAGTCCCCAGCGCAAAATGACCTGCCACATATTAAAAGCTTAAAATTTCAGTGTGTGCATTCATCCTTAACAGACCATCCCTCTCTCTCTCT
>NW_006499435.1:2243582-2294676 GCF_000471905.2 Amborella trichopoda
CCGTACCGACGAACTAAACGTACGTACGTACCGACCTACTAACTTAAAGTAACGTTAAACTTAACTTAGTAGTGTGCTCTACTCTACTACTACTACACACCTCCTCTCTCTCTCTCTCTCTCTCTCTCTCTCTCTCTCTCTCTGTCTGCTCCGTGTTTCTGCCTAGTACCTGAGAACTTCTCTCCTAATATTTTGTCAACAGTTTCCATGACCACTAAATGGTTTCTTGAATTCCAGTCAAGTGGGAACATGGATCAAGTAATTCTAGCCTACACAGTATGCAATAAACTGGAGTCTAAATAATTTCAGATCTGGTGCTTTGAGCATCCATTTGCAAATCTATCACACATTCTGTTAGCTTTAAGATCACCCAGTTCTATTGCTTTTTATTCTTACAACATTTTGAACGACATGAGTTGTTCTGCAAGCACTTCTATGTGTTCCACCCAATAATGGACTTATTTCAAATGGCTCAGTTCCTGTACAATAGCGGTCATAAGCAGGCTACTACAAGCACACCCGAAAAATCCATCACATGTCAAAAAAGGCAGTCCAGCCAAGATGCTAAAATGGATGTTCTATATTAGATGTTGGGATAACAGTCTAGATGGATAATTTTTAGGGCTCCAAATTCCCTTTTGTTTTTTTTTTGGCAGGATCTTGATCTTGGAGGTATAGAGTATGAATTTGCAGAGTCACAAGTTGTCATAAAAAACATTTACTTTTGAGGTGCAATTGTAGTCATATTGACTACAATGCAGTTGTATGAGAACTTTTCCCTGTCTTAAAAAATAAAACTTTAGAGTTTTGCAGTAATTAAACCGCATTTTCTATAAAAAAATATAGTAAATTTATTTATTTTATATAGTCTTTTCTTATTTAGAGTGCGTTGTAGTTTTCTTAGACTGCTAAATTTCTAGGATTTTCTAGAGAGGTTATCCTTGTAGTCTTCCTAGGTTACCATCTATCTTAGATTTGTTTTCCTTCCAGATATGTCATTAGAATTCCTTTTAAAAGGACAAATCATTTTTGAATGTGGGAAGTTTTTGACTGGTATTCCCCTTCGTTGGTAATATTTTTCCTTCTTTTTTCCCCTACATGGGCATTTCTTAACTATACAGTTTAGCAAAGAAAAGAAAAATAATCTACAGAAAGCATTCTAACAATATATTAATCTATCTCCATCGCATTTTAACAATTTTCTAAAAATATTAGAAACAAGAGGTCATATATTATTGACAATGGGATGACATTAATTCCTGCTATTTTGATAAACAATAAGGGGATATTAAATATTAGAAGTTAAATTATGAGAGAGTCTAAGGTAATTCATTTTGCCATGTTGGGTCTTACTCCACCTCATTCCATGACCATATCCTTATATTATCTCTTTTTGTGGACGATCTCTTTCGAATTACCCAGACATGTTTCATGAAAGCCAAATCTAAAGTGTATGGCATGCATATTTCAAAACATCAAATTCAGATTGGGAAAACAGTAAAAGTTCTAAAATCTGATTCACGTCTAGGCTACATGCCTAAGAGATGTGAAATTCTGAACAATTTATAAAATCTCAATGCGTATATCATCAGAGAACATGTCCTTGTAATTCACCAGCAGAATGCCATTGGTTAATTTAAAAACAAGCTTAAATTGAAAACTATGCGATCTCTTTTTTTCAGCCTTTCGAACCTTCTAATTCTAAGGTGGCTATTATTCTTAACCTAGTTTACTTTATCATAAGAAATCTATCACCCATTCTATTTATTGTTATTCCTGTAGAATCCTTCATGCATTTCAACTTTCTAAAAATTCAGACAATGGTCAATCTATCTCTTCAAGATCATGCTCCCTCCACCAAATCATTACCAGATACAAACCTTAGGTGAAAGCAGGCCAGAGAGCCAAATAAAATTTAACTTGTTTGGAAATGGATATGTAAACATTTCTTCTTCTTTTTTGAGAGAGAGAAAAACCTTCTTCCTGACACGATGATGACTAGGATTATATGTAGACATTTCTTTTTTTAAGAGAAATCCTCTTCCTGAAACCAAGATGACTAGAATTATCTTGCTCTACTTGGATTAGTGTGATTTTAACACATTACACAATAAGCAAGAGATGAAGACTATTAGGCCATAACCTTCTGTAAAACTAGAATGCATGGCCACACTGGATGTGATAAATTCCCAACTCATCACCATAGTTCTGCGCTGTGTACACACTTCTCCATTACTTACTATATATCATTTTTACTCAAGACAAAAATGGCCACTTATGCTGCTTAGAACCTTCCAAAAATCATCATCATCATCATCATCATAGGATCCTTATTCCACTCATGCTGCTTTGAAACTTCCATAAATCAAACCACAATAAATGGCAATAGCTAGAACTCAAGGGCCCAAAAATTCTGCCATGAATAAGAATGATCAGCTATGCGCCAATGACCAAACCACCCCACACTCAACGCTTTGAAATTGCAAACACAATAATGGCACTGAGTAACCCTCAAATGCTTCAAATCACCCTCATCAATTAAGAGACAGTATCCAAGAAGGGAAACCACCACAGCTCATTCTTCTGATCTCTATTTATAAAATGTAAGTTTGCAGTGTTTTCTATACTGATAAAAAAGACCCCACATGGAAAGCTTTCCCATTTCTTAGAAGAATGTAACATTGTATCTGTAAACAGTTACCTTCTTGTAGAGAAGAATGCGGATCAAGGATTTCTTATTAGCATGCAAGAGTTAGCCAGAAAGAAGAACATGAACATAGGGGTAAGGAGATCCATGGGAAATTTTGTTTGAGAATTGGAGTTTATAGTTTTAAGATCCTTCTTCCTTATTGAAATTGCCGCCAAAATGTTTTATGCAAATACTATTTAAGCATTCCCTCTTGTTCCACTGACAACTATACAGTTAAGGAATTAATAAAACGTACATTGCTAGAAAAATTTCTGCAACGTCTAAGGAATAATACAAGCAGCTCATTTTAGGGTTCCAATGCATCATGCACTTGATTCCCTTCAATGACAAACATCAAAATCCCATCTCCTTTCCCTCCCCACCAGCCCTCTGCCACTGCCCCTATCCCCAGGAACCAAGTTACCTCCAAAGCATCTAGCCTATCCCACACTCACAGGTCAAGGGTATTTTCCTTAATCACAAGAAACAGCACAAAGTTACTCTGTTTCATGGCAAAAAGAAAAAGTATATGAGAGTATTCTCAGCCAAAGTATTACGAACTCAGCCATAAACATTTCCTTGGATAGTCGTCAACATTTCCTTCAACATCCTCATTTTCTGAGAAGGTACGCTTGAAAGAGAGCACTCATCCAACCGTAATGCCTAGTTTGACTCCTGTCCAGAAGTCCTTCAATGAAACCAATGTTGATGAGAACCCCTAACTCATAACAGCTAAGCCACTCAAACAAACATATTTAGTTTAGGGTGACCCGTTTCCCAATATTTCCTATAATAATTTGTCAAAGATAATCTCAGAGGGCCTTCTTCACCGTTGCAAACCCATGTGCCGAGGGAAATATGTACATCTCAATTCTCATCCATCATTGCTGTACACATCATTTTTCTGATATCAACGTATAAGATATAAATTTAGTTGACTACTGATAAATAAAATACATTTGATGCAGAGCAGTCTCGAATAGACAAACAAGTCTGCCAAATGATACTTCATATTAATCCATATAAATGTGCAAATAAATCAATTTTAAGACTTAAGGACTTGCCTTGAGTCGATTCATCTTGCAGAACTACTAGTCTTCAGGCATCAAAACTCACAAGTGAACAAAATGGGTGAAAAACATATAGTTGCCAAGCTTTTCACAAGACTTGGGCGAGGTTCAAATCCCACCCAAGACTTACCCAAGGTCTTTGCCCAAATATCTTTAAAGAAAATGGAATATTCAAAAGGTCTTTCCCTGATCTTTAAACAAAATGGAATATTCAGTAAAACATTTTGTATAAAATGCATCTAAGCCATCTAAGCCAACAAGAAATTCTCCTCGAAATGCTCTCAACGGTAACAGCAGTTTAAATTCAAACATAAGATGATCCAAAAGTATTATCTTTTTTGGAAGCAAAAAATCGTGAAACTTCAAAATATGGAATAAAGAGTGAAAGGAAACAAAGAAGTAAAACTCTTGCCTGCTCTGGTGTCTTTTTATGATGGTTGGCAATATTTGCAACAACAGATAGTTTTAGCATCGGCCCATGTACAGATCTTGACCTTCTGAATGCTATTCTGGGTGTTCCACATTCATCTTCTCCCCCTGATCCACTGTCATAGGCACTAGCACTAGTATCAGGGACACCCAAAGGGGTATGAGCAGAGACATGAATACCTTTTGATTGGCAAAACTTGACCAGATCATCTTGTCTCCAAAATGGATGCAATTCTACCTGAAATTGGTCAAAACTTATGCTTATAAGTACTCAAATAATAATCTTTAACTATTTTGATAATTTAAGCACTAGTGCCGTGACATACCAATCAAGTGTAGCATCACTTTAAGATAAAATAAATTTTACATTAAACCAAGGTATTGAAATGTTCCTCTGCTTAGTACTACAAAGTCACAAAAACTACTCTATAGATGAAAACTGATTTCTTATTTGATGAGAAGTCAAGATATACAATTATGAGAAACAGGCCAACCTTTCTTCCAGGAAAATAGTGTCTTCATTTAAAAATAAATCACTGTCAAATATCAAATTAGAAAAAAAAAAGAAGTTGGTAGGAAATATTATATGAGATAGTTTGATGTGGAAAACTTGTGCACATGTAGTGGATGTCAGTGAACTTGATAGGTTGAAGTCCTAGAACTGGGATAAAAGGAGAGGTTTACTCCAGATTTTCTGTGTATGGCAACAGGCAGAGGCAAGAAAGGAAGAAGGTTGTCTACTTGCCTCTTTTGGTACTTAGTGACCAACGGTGGGATGCCCGATGTAAAGCTTCAAGGACTATGTGAATCAATGTATTCTCTTTAAAGTGCATTGCAGTTTAGTCCAGCATTCTCTAGACATAGTGAAGTCAAGAAAGGTTTAGTTGATGTCATTTCAAGGCTTAAGACTTAACCAGGGTTCCAAAATTAATGCGGAGTGTAATGAATGGTGACTTTGGTCAGAAAGATGTCATTCTACCTTGTATCTAAGTCAAGGGGTTAACATTGTAACAATGCAGTGCATTTTCCATTAAGATGCTTTATTTCTTCTCATGGTTAAGTTATATTTATGTTTTAGTTATATATTATAATATGAAAAATAACCTCATATGGTGCTTTTGATTTAGGTGTGATTTTTCTAATGGTGATGATCTGGTACACAGAAACATCTAGAAGAAACCGGAAAATAACTATGTGCATTCACGCAAGGAAGATAAACAGACTAAATAACAGTCAATATACTGATGTGATTTTTGTTCACGATCAATCAAGTAGTGCAAAAAGGTACTGTGTAAAACCTGTTTTCCTTGCATTTGGGTAGCTTTAGTTTGAATTTTTATTGTAACAAAATACTGCAGTCGAAAATTGTCTTAAGCAACTAGAAGAAGAAAGCAATTACCATTTCTGCCATTCACTGACATAGTAATTATAGAGCATTGGGTGGTCAAGGGTGTTGCAGACAAAGAATTGGAAAATAAGAGACGTATTATGAGTGTGCGCTGAAATGACATGCCATTGGATAGCATCTAGATGATATCAAACAAAATGGACATGACTATGATATCAGGAAGGGAAATTCTAATGGGCAACCAGAGAAGTAAAAAGCAATGACCATGGCTGCATTAGCTAAGATATAGCATAGATAGAACATGCTGTCATCAAGAGTGTTGCAGCAAAAGGATTAGAAAAAAAGAGAGGTATATTGGGTGTTACTTAGCTACCATAAGCTAGTGTGAAAAATATATATCTTATAAAGTGGGCATGACTGTGAAATAGAAAAAGGAATGTGGAGCACTTGTTATGTATTATAATATGAAAAATCACTTCATATAGTGTTTTTGATTTAGGTGTGATTTTCGTAATGGTGATGCTCTGGTGCGCACAAACATCTAGAAGAAACTGGAAAATATTCAAGCGCATTCATACAAGAAAGATAAGCAGACTAAATAGCAGTCAACGTATGATGTGCTTTTGTTCACGATCATTCAAGTAGTGCAAAAAGGTATTGTGTAAAACCTATTTTCCTTGCATATGGGTAGCTTTTAGTTTGAATTTTTATCGTAACTAATACTGCAGTCGAAAATTGTCTTAGGCAACAACAGAAGAAGAAAGCAATGACCATGGATGTCTTTCACTAACATAGTAATTATAGAACATTGGGTGGTCTCAAGGGTGTCACAGACAAAGAATTGGAAAATGAGTGCGCCCTAAAATGACACGCCATTGGATAGTATCTAAAGGACATCGAACAAAATTGACATGACTATCATCTCAGGAAGGGAAATTCTAATGGAAACCAGTGAAGAAAAAAGCAATGACTATGGATGCATTAGCTAAGATAGCATTGATAGAACATGCTGCGATCAAGAGTGTTGCAGCAAAAGGATACGAAAAAGGGAGGTATATTGGGTGTACTTAGCTATCATAAGCTAGTATGAAAAAGATGTATTTTATGAAGTGGGCATGACTATGATCTAGAGAAAGGAAGGCGTAGCACTTGAGTCCAGATACCAGAAACAATTTAACCTCCAAATACTTTCTGTGAACTTGGGAAAGAAACAAGATAAAAATCAACCACAATTGAAACAGAGAAAACAACTTAAACAAGTAACTTACTTGATTGGTCAAAAAAGACAGTCTTTGCACAATAGAGGAAATTCAGTGGTCCACAAACACAAGAAACAAACAAAAAAAAAACATTAGCAATCACAATTTAAATAAAGAGAAACAAGTAATGGACCTGATTGACCGCAGGTACAATCTTTGCAAAATGGAGCAAATCTTCGATCTGCTTGACATTAAAATTGCTCACCCCAATAGCACGAACAAGCCCCATTTCTACAAGACCTTCCATTGCCTTCCATATTGGTTCTAATCTCCGAGAAAACTGCCTATCCTCGATCCCTGCCTTCGAAGGAGGATCAGTTGCATCTCCTATTGCTGAACTTTCAGGCCAATGAACCAAGTACAAATCCAAATATGAAGTTCCGAAACTCTTCAAAGAAACCCTAACCGAATTCTCGATCCTTCGATGAGCCGTAGTTGTGCAATAAAATTTAGAAGTCAAGAAAACATCCATTCTCTTCAGACCAGGGATTGCTCCATTGAAAGCCTCAGAAAGAGCTTGTCCAACTTCAGTTTCATTGCCATAGAGATGAGCACAATCAAAATGGCGATACCCAACTTTTAAAGCAGTCCTAACAGCTTCTACACAGAGATCTCCTCCACTCTGCCATGTTCCAAGCCCAAGAGCTGGAATTTTGGCCCCTGTATTCAATACGAAGTAATTACCACTAGCTCCATTTTTGCCTCTCATGATCCTTAATCAATGGCAGGTTTCAGTAATGGATGATAAGTTTTGGGCAGAACATATAGAAGAAAGCCCAATTGAAACTTTGCTTGATAGCTTAAAGACAGAGAATCAATGGCTTATTTCAATAATGGATCAATGGGTCATTTCAATAATGGAAGATGAATTCAGGTATAAATGAATAACCCACCTTCCTGTTTCTTTAGAATTTTAGAAGATTTCCTCTTCTGTCTTCTTCATTAACTGACGAACTCAAGCATCAAACCAGTTAGAAAAATAGCTGAAAGAGACAATTGGGCGAATCCCCGTTTGCTTGGAAAGAGAGAGACAAGGGGACTTCATTGCTCGACTCCAAATCCAAAGCATCGCATACTTTCTCTCTCTAAACCCAAACAAACGTGCCTTCTCTCTCAAGGCCAGGGTAAACATACACCAGCACCATTCTACATTCCTGAAATCAACTACATTCCTGAAATCAACGCCTTTATCTGTAAAACCAAATTCTCCTGAAATCAACTACATTCCTGAAATCAACGCCTTTATCTGTAAAACCAAATTCCCCCTTTCCCAAGTCTCTGGTTAACCATTGCAACACGCAAAAAGTAAACAAGAGAGAGAAAGTGAAAGAAGTCACGATTTCCCGTCCGTAGTTACCTAACAGAATATACGAAAATCAACCAACCACCAACTTATGTAAAGCGACATTGTTGACTAAACCAGAATTACAGAATAGTAAAAAGGCAAAAACAATAAAAAAGAGACAGTAATTCCCGTTTCCAACTTTGTTGGGTCACATAAATTACGGATAAAAGCATCATCAGTAACTTGTTGCTGTGCTAACAGTGGTCTAGAGAGAAAGCAATAGAGAGAACTACTTAAGGGTAAAACGAATAAAAAAGAGAACGTCATTCCAGTTTGATGGGTTACTTACATTACAGAGAAACGCATAACGATGACTTTGCTGCTCATCAAGAGCTGTCTAGACTCTAGAGAGAGAAAGAAAGTGTATAGTTTCCATAAACTTAGAGAGAGAGAATCTTCATATACATGTTAAGAGTTTCCAATGTCTTCTTCTTAGAGAGAGAGTGTTGAAAGTGCCAGAGAGAGATATCATGTACTTTTTACAAAGAATGTCTTTTTTAGAGAGAGAAAGATGTAGAGAGAGAAAGTTGAAAAATTCCTTGCTGGTTGTCTAGGCGTTTGTTCTCATGAGTCGCCTTCAGTTGAGTAAAGTCGCACATAAATTTATGTGCTTTCTTTTTGTCCTTAACCGATCAAATACTATTCCTCCCTCTCACTTCTTATTTTTCCCTTGTTGATTATATCTTTTCTGGCAGGTCCTTGTTTGTTAGTTAACCTCCAAGTGGGAAATGCATACAGAAATGTTATTTTATTTTGTAATTGAAAATTATTTTATAAATATCATATTTTTTTGTCTGTAAGTTCCGCTTTTTGAGAGTCCCCAGTGTATTTGAATTTGTTTTGGGGGGAAAATTATAGATAGCCTCTCAAATTGGACTTCCTAGGTATTCTCTCCAATTACTTTTGATATCATATTATTAATACTGATTATTTTTCACATCACTCCTCAATCAAAAAAAAAAATGGTTTGTTAAACCCCAAAATACCCTCATTTTAACGTATATTTCCTACTTTACCTCCTAAGCCATACATTTGTGTTGGATCAACACAACACTCTCAATATAAGCCCGTCCGACGTATTTTGTGCTTGACCGGCATAATTTGAATATCATAAGTCAGTGCAGCACATTTTGTGTCGGACCTACACTTTTTGAAAGAAGCCAATCGGACACATTTTGTGCCAGATCGAAACAAACCGATCGGACATATTTTTGTGTCAGACTAGCACATGATGGGTATCACATTTTAAAAACGTGGGTTAAAAATAACAACTTTTTCATTTTATTTGGCTCTATCGAGAGCCATACTCAGTCATACTATAAGTGATCATATCTCTTGTCACTATTTTCATCCATGTCCATTTAAGCTTTCTTCTTGCTCTTTTAAAGCTTTCCACTTAAACCAAATATACACTCCTGAGCTGTCATTTTTCTAGGTTGACATTACACATGGATAAACCACCTCCGTCTACTTTCCCTTATATTATTACAAATTGGAGCCACCCCTAAGTTCCTTAAGATATATTCATTCCTATTTCTATCATTCATTATCTTGCCACCTATCCATTCCAACATTCTCATCTCAATCGTACATATTTGTCTCATCATATAAATGCCTAATTAACTTGTCCATAGCCAAACTAAAGATATATGGGCTCGACATTGAGCCTGATGTAGGCCTATTATCACTAAGAACTCGCTTATATCACCATTTGTTGTCCTCACGCTAGTTTGCACTCATTGTACACGTCTCTCATAAGATATATGGGCCCGACACTGACCCTGATGTAGGCCTACTATCACTAAGAACTCGCTTATATTATCATTAGTTGTCCTCACACTATTTCACACTCATTGTACACATCTCTCACCATGTAGATATATCCTATAGAGACTTCTTTTGTTTCAACACTCACCAAATTAAGACATCATATCGTATGCTTTCTATACACAGAGGTTTCTCCTCTTTTTCGTAAACTTCTCAATCAATTGCCTAAGTAGGAAAACAATACAGGAAAAATAAATTTTACTTGAATACTTGTGAATCTTGTAAGGGCATTTTGGTTATTTTTTATTACTATATATTCTTATGCCTTCTACATATGCGCGATGCTGAGAGGGCATGGGCACCAGAATTTAACTTAATTTGATGTTTGATCATAATGAAAATTGATCAAAATACACATAGGAGATTAATTATTTAATATTTTACTCATAGTTTGATTCAATGTCAAAATATCCATCAAAAGCCACAAGATATAAGCTGAAATAGTTGCAAATGAATGACAAATAATACTCCCTCACGGGTCATTTGATAAATTTTAATTTAAAAAAAAATTTAAATGTATGAGATCAATTTGATTTATTTATAAAAAAAATTATAGCACCCCATATGCCCTCAAAAAGTGTGAACTGGGTAAAGAATGAGGTGTAAGGGACTATTATGAAATTTAAAAATAAAATAGATTTTTATGTGTATTTCTCAAATGGCTTTTAATTCCCCAACAAAAAATAAGGAAAATTTACAAAAATAAATCCCTTATACAGATGAGAATTTAAAAAGAGTCTCACTTAAATTTTATTTCACACTCAAATCCCACTTTTTTATAACTAAAGTCCCACTTTTTTATAACTATTTTTGCATTTCCTTTTTATCATGTTTTGGATATCCAATTTCTATACTAGTATTTGTTTTTTTTTTTAATTTGAGGTAGAAAATGGTTTAAACATCGTATGTCCCTTTTTTGGGGAAATTATAAAAAATATATCTTAATTTTTAGTTTATTAGAAGAAGAATTAAAAAAAACTCATACTTTTCTAAACCTCATCCACACACTTTTTTTTTTTTTTGTAAAACAATAGCCTTCATAGTAGTCGTATTACCGTAAAAGCATCATGGTACTTAAAATACCATGATGACTATGAGAGGTATAACGGTGTTTAAAATATCGCGATTATCATAGTGTATCACGGTATTTTAACTACATTTGTGGTCTCAATGTTTTGCTCCACTAGCCATTTCAGGTCAATAACAATAACATCTCTAGGAAATTGATGCCGTTGCTCTATCTATGAAATGAAAGGCGGACTATGTGATAAAGCACTGTGTATATAAATTTAAAATTTTATTTTCTTTCACCGACTAGATCATTTACAAGGTCCAATTACAAATAAATATCTATTAAAATAAATAAAAAAATACAAACAGTTTTCACTTGCTACTACTAAAAACAACTCATTTATTCAATAAAAAAACTTGACACATTGCTTTATGGAAATATGAGAGCACAATAAAAGAAATAAAATAAAATAAAAAAAAAACTATCAAAAATTACCTCAACCGGACTTAGTACACCACACACCGAGTCACATTCTCCAATGGTGAATGGTGCTCATAATCAATAATCAAACTCAAATCCACTAGGTATGGCAAAACCCCCAATAATGAAATCATATGGATCTATCTTGAACCAAAGTGCTAAGGCTTTAATGCCTTAGCTCACCTTAAGCCCTCTTTGGCTTAACCTAGAGAGATGGCAAGAGAGATATCCTCTAGATGGGGCATGCCCCTTCTACCATTTATGAGAGAGAAACTCTTGGAGAAAGAGAGAGTGAGAGCTTTCCTTGCTTGGGCGTGCCCCCGTTTTGCAACCGACTAAAAAGAGAGACATAGGTGGGGCGTGGCCCCTTAGAGAGAGAGAAATTGTAAGAGAGTTTTTAGAGAGAGAAGAGGAGAGGCGTGTGGAGAAAATTTAAAAATATCATTTATTTCTTTTAGTTTATTTAAAGCACTAGAAATTGATTTTCTATTATATTATAAATCTAAATCATAAAAATAAAATATCAAGAGAATCACAAAAATTCAAATAATTATTATAAAAATCATATAACATAAAATTAATTAAGCTACTTAATTTTGATGAGAATCGGATCTGTATAGATCTAGGAATTATGAATATACTGAAGCACTCTACCTTCAATTGTGGACCATAATCCACACTAGCTTTCTAAAACTGCCCTGGTGGTTATCATGACTAATAGTCTACTGCAGGGGTTCATGATTGGTCATCAAAGTCTGCCAATAGGCGAGAGGATGTAATCCCAGTCTATAGACTGCAAGTTATCCCCTAAAGATGAATCCATAGTCCCCAAGACCATGATGCAACCACAACTCCACGGTGCATAGGATAATCTCTGGCACATGTACACGCTTTACCCATCTGCTATCTCATTACGGCTATCTTTGTACATGTCGTGTGATGGTTCAATGAGTCATTCCTCGATGAGGTCGGAGTTGCCATGATGAATGAGCATGAGGTATTTTGGGTTTTCCAACTCGATTGGCATAATACGTCGAGCCAAGTCTAAGTATCGGTAAATGTTAGTATTACCAAGTATGATTCATAAAAGACCTGATTCCCACTAAGTTTTATGTTTCGCTATATAAAATACCTTTAATGACCACATAAGACTATTCTTATGGGGTGATCGACTCTCTCTCTATCTATATAGACTCCGTGTAGTTTATTTAGATGGCAAGATTTCCCCTCCGCGGAGGTCTTTTCTATGTGAAATTCTAAGGGATTTTAATACGGGATGCTCTCTCTCTAAGAAACATATCGAGTTTCCAATTTGTTTGATGGATTAGCACCAAGGTTAAATTATAAAGAGCTCTCTAGAATCAATGTGGTTTATTTAGATGGTGAGATTTCCCCTCCACGGAGGTCTTTCTCCATGTGAAATCCAAGGGATTTTAATACGGGATCGCTCTCTCTCTAATAAACATATTGAATTTGCATGTTTTGGATGGCATTCTGAAAGTGGGCAATCGCAGGGTTTTGTTGAGTTACAGAGGTGTGAGGAAGAAGAGAGTGGAGTATTGGTTGGAAGAGAGAGAGAGGATACGTTAGGCATTTTGAGCCAATTGTAAGATAAATATTATTTAACTAGTGAGAGAAATATGGATTCTCTGCAACTGATGAGGAATTTAAATAAGAGCAAGGGGCGCAAGAGGGAGACCGAAGTTTAGAGAGAGACTGTGATTTGAAGAGGTGTGTTTTGTTAGATTTATGGAGGAGAGAGAGATAGATTGTGAAGACCTCGGTTTTGACGATGAAGCGAGTCTTCCTACTGTGATTTTCGTGGATAAGACTATGCTTCTCTCTAGGTGAGCAAAATATGAGACCACGATAGTTAAATACCATGATACATCTTGTGGTCATGGTATTTAATATTATGATACATATGTTGTCACGGTATTTAATATTGGGATACCTCTCATGGATCACAATAGTAAGTAGAGGGATGCCTTTCATGGTGATCCGTGGTATTTAATTACCATGATATTTTCATGGCCAAACAACTACCGTGATGGCTATTCTGGTAAAAAAATGTAAAAAGTAAAAAAAATTGTATGAATGAGGCTTTAAAAAATAAGATTTTTTTCCAATAAATCAAAAATTAAAATATATTTATGATAATTTTCCCTTTTCTTTTTCTTTTTTTGTAATTGTGATGATTCCTCTGTTTGAACACCCACATTAGTCTTTTTCTTAACCTAAAACAGAGGTCGGAACATCCAATGTTTGAAACACCTGCAATTTTTTTTTTTTTTTTTTTTGTTGCCGCAAAAAGTTGTTCTTTGGATATCCGAACCCCTTCTCACTCCACAAAAAAAAAAAAAAAAAAAAAAAAGAAAAAAAAAAGAAAACATCAATCTTTCGATCAAAATTTACAATACTTATTGTATTTTAATTTCATTTCTTATAAATCAGATTAGGCTTAAATTTGCATGCACACGCTTCTAACCATCACAATTCAAGGTAACATAAAAGATTAAATAAACAATATCAATATCCAAAATACGCCTAACTATCTGGTCATTTTGTTTTTTCAAAATATTTATTTTGTGTTTTAGGTGCATAATAGTGAGATGTACGGGTGCCCAAAATTCGTCCGATCATTAAAATAAAGAAAATTATTTAAGGCCAATCGGAACTTTGTGTTGTGATTGGGTTTCCTACAACATGTTTGTATCAGAAACGAAGTTGGAGATCTGACTTGGTCATTAAAAAAAAGTAACAAGTTTTTTTAGACCGAAACAGAACTTCACATTATGACATTTTTCTAAAAAAAAAAAAAAAGGAAAAAAAAAAGGGGTTAGAACTTGGAGTTCTGATTAAAAAACTAGACGAAAAAACAGGAAAAGAAATAAACTCCAAATTCAGACCTTGGGGTGTTTTTTAAAAAAAAGAAAAAAAAGACCCATGTGCCTAAAATATAAAGTACAAGATACATTGGTTTCTATAAGGTTGTAACTTTAAATAATCCAGTTAAGGCGTACCTTCAAAGTTTATCATAAGTAATTCTAGTGAAAAAAATTCTTAGAAATATCTCAAAATCTATTTTCATATCTAATTATAAAATTTTAAACTCCAAAAATGGCTATAATCAAGTAGATCCATAAATATATGAAAATATTGAAAATGGACGGTCTAGATAATGTATTGCAAGATGCACTATTTATGGGACTAATTTTTTTTTTTTTTTCATATTCACACATCTCGATGTCGAGATGATAAATTAGAGGTTTTTTCAATATTAAAAGAATATTTTCCGATGGAGTTTTGAATTGCATCTGTAATGCTACATTTTAAGGTTGCAACCTTATATAAACTTCTTCTTTTTCTAAATACTACAAAAAAGAAAAGAAAAAATAGAGAGGAGATTAGTCAAAATTTCTCCAACTAAATAAATTTTAATATGGCATTACATTGAGCTCACAAATTTCCATTGTGGCGACTGGTGAGGTCTGAGAAACCACATATTTTCCGCCACTCGCGGCACGCGCAATGGTAGATGATATCAAGTTAGACCATTATCCATTCTAGCAAAGAGGGAAAACGTCTGACCACCTAAAACCAGGCCATTATGCATCCTAGCAAATAGGGAAGACGTCCGACAATCTAAAACCAGAAAAATATTGGCTTTAAGTATTTTCAATCAAATCGGATTTTTGCTTTAAGTATTTTCAAACAAATTGGATTTTTGTTTTTAGACTACCAAAATCCCAATTGGAAGCCATATTCTAAAAACAAAAGTTTATATGGAGCCGAGGCTCTAAACTATCAAATTAAATCACACCTCAAAATTTATCACTATAAGAGGTTCTTTTGATTCCCAAATATCCTCAAAGTGATCATCTCGACATCAAGATGCATGGAGATGAGAAAAAAAAATGGATTTTAAGTTTTGAAACTAGTGCATCTTGGAATGTATTTTTGGACCGTCAATTTTCAATATTTTTAAAATTTCATATATATGCTCGATCTACACTATTTTTTGAGCTTTAAGTTTTATAATTAGATATGAAAATATAGTTTAAAGCTATTATAAATATTTTTAATATTAAAACCAAATTTCTCGACACTATTTGAAGGTGAACTTTACTTTGGTTGTTTAGAGCTACATACTGTACCCATTAAAATATACAATGAAGAGTGGAAAAACTAAACTGAAGAATAAAGCTGTAGGCGATGCTAGTTTACATATGATACCTTAATTTACATGACAAGTTCAGTATCTCAAGACATGCCCGCAAGCAACAATGTACATGTTACAGTCCATAACAAGCCCATGTTATTTATCCCCAACTTGCTGCCATCTGAGCACCAAGGAGAAGTAAACCCGTTATGTGGTGTCTCAGTCTCTCGGCATGGTGGCAATGGTGTGCCACAAAGACCTGGATTTCCCTCAAAGCTTGACTCTGCAAATGTTGAGAATTGGTTTTCTGAGGGGATTTCCCCTTGCAGGCTGTTATGTGACACATTAAATTGAGCCAAAAAGTTTGAGCCTCACCAATGAAGGCGGAATGGATCCGGATAAATTGTTTTGAGATAAATCCAATTGCTCCAGGTTCCGCATATTTGATATGCCATCAGGAATGGTGCCTGAAAAATTATTCCGGCTCAGATCCAATACATGAAGCCTTATTAAGTTGGCGATCTCCGGTGAGAGTTGTCCAGTCAACTTGTTGTTGCTTAGATACAGGGATGGAGGAAAGCTCGCAACACGAATGTATTGCAACTCGTTTGCCTTCGGGTTACGCCTGTAATACAGAGGCAAGCCTATGGGATTGGGTTCTGTTGTTGACATCGGACCAGAAATGAGGCTCGGCAAATGGCTCAAGCTTTGAGAAATCTCTCCGCCGAGTGAATTGTTTGATAAGTCCAAGTAGAAGAGGTGGGAAAGGGCTCCAATCCAATGAGGGATAGTTCCGCAAAGATGGTTCCATGATAAGTCTAGTATCTGCAGCTCTCTCAAGCTTGACAACCATGGCGGGATTGAACCATAAAGTCCGCAATTTGGGAGGGCAAGCACCCTTAAACTTTTGAATTTTGGAACAATGTAAAAAATGCTGCTCGGGAGTTCTTCGTTGTAGAAATTCATTGTCAGGATCAGAGTAGTGAGACTTTGGCACCGCTGTAGTATCTTTAATGCCCTCGATATGTTTTGAAAGCTGTTGTTTGATAGTGAGAGGAAAGAGAGGTATTGCAAGTTTCCAAATTCTTCAGGGATTTCACCACTGAAGTCATTCCTGGCCAGGTCCATAGCTTCCAACCTAGTACATTCCGAAAGCGTCGTTGGAAGATAACCAGTAAACTTATTATATTTGAGAATTAGGCCTTTGAGAAGAGGTGTTCCTGTGAAATTGAGATTGATGTCACCTTCTAGAGAATTATTCATCAGATTAAGCACCTGGAGCATTGAGCATTGAGATAGAGAAGAGGGCAAGGGCCCTGTGAACTGGTTCGAGCGAGCATTGAGAAACTGCAGCTCCTTAAGATCACTAAACATGTCTGGTATATCACCTAAGAATGCATTTTCAGAGAGCCCCAAAGAAAGCAAGTTTGTGAGGTTTCCCAACCCATGTGGTAGTTTCCCTGAGAGAGAGTTCTCGGAGACATAAAGCTCCTTCAACGACCTGCAACTTCTGATGCCTTCTGGAAGCTCTCCTTGAAGCCTATTTGCTGAAAGATCCAACTATCAATGGCGAGCTCGACACGTTGCAAATCCCAGCCTCAACTGACCCATTAAAGCTATTGCCACTAATATTAAACACTACAAGGTGTACTGCTCCTGTTAGAAGGGGCAGAGAACCATAGAAACCATTTCTTGAGATGTTGAATATCTTGATCGATCGGAGATTGAAGATGGCTGGAACCGAGCCAGAGAGCTGGTTGTTGCTCATGTCAATGACTTCGAGTTGCTCAAGATTGAAGATTTCTGATGGCAAGGAGCCTTGAATAGAATTGTGGGAGAGGTCAAGGAGTCGTAGTCGATCGAGACCGGCCACAGACCGAGAAATGGTCCCCATCAGGCTCTTTCTACTGAGTACCAAGCCTGTCACCCTTCTTCCTGAGCCAGGGGAGGCCATGAAATCTTCTTCATTTTCTTGGCATAAAATCCCATTCCAATTGCAACAAGCATATTCTTCAGTCCAACCAGCTATCCCCCCATCAAAACTAGACATGAAATTGACCAAGGATGCTAAATCATCTAGGTTGCAGCCTTGGCTATGGGCTTGAATAACCAAGATTTGGAAACACAGAGATAGAAAGAGAAGCTGACGCTCCATTGTTGCGAAATTCCATAGCTTGGTCGAATGGCAAAGACTTATTGCATTTGAGAATGCGGCAATGGTCAAGATGTGATGGGCCTACACCAGTTGTAAGTCAAGTAAAAGGAAGAAAAAGAGAGCCAGGTCGCTCTCAATAAGGATCCGAGTTCCCTAAACTTAATTGCATTCTCCCAACCTACTCTAGGTTATTATCGGTGAGGTTTGTACAAGGTGCCAAACTTATAATGTACAAGTAAGGCGTACCTCTAAATTTTATTAGAAAATAGATTCAAAATGGAAGTTTAGAAACTTGGTGTGGCCTTAAAACATTCTATTAATAATGAAAATAAAATTATGACTTCCAAGTCATTGAGATAGTTTTCGTTACAGAAAACATCACTTGCACACCCTTCAAAAAAATTGATCATATCTTTCAAACCACAAGGGTTTTCTTCATGAAAATATTTTTGTTTGAAAGTAGACTCAATTTGATGAGTTACAAGCAAATTTTAGCTAAATATAAAATCATATGATTGGTGAAAAAAAATCATGAAATCCAATGGACAGTTCCTGGATTTTGCAAAGTCGTAATTGACACCCTTCATGGATGAGTCATTAACTCTCAATTCCCCATGATCTCCCACTAATATTTTGTAGGTAGATCTTACTCTCCAAAATACATTATATCTCTGAAGAATGCATCAAAGAAATACCCGATTCTGTAGAGTGCCTTCTCGACGTTTGAAGGTGCCAATAATTCTTCTGGAGGTGTATCACTTGACCATAAAAGTTATTGGCTTCCTTATATATCATTCCCAACTCACAAAAAATAGTGAAATAAATTAAATAGGGAAATAAGTAGATCTAGCTCTGGTACCAATGAAAGTTGGACTAAGTGATAAATCACGATGTATATAAATTAAAAATTTTCTTATTTTTCTTATTCTTATACCGGCAATATCATTCACAATGTCCAATTACACACAAATAACTCTTGAAACAAATAAAAAAAAAAAACATGCTTCTCACTTGCTACCACTGTTGAATACAATTCTTTAAATTAAAACTTTAACTCATTGCTTTATGGGAAGAAAATATCAAATCACAAATAAAATTTTAAATAAGTAAGATTGCTGGAGATTACCTCAACCGGCTTAGTATACCCCACACCGAGTCTCATCTTTCTGATGGTGCTCGGCATCTATGATTGGTCTCTTGATTCAAAACTCTTATATGGATCTGGATCTGAAACCAACTACCTAATGCCTCAATGCCTTAGTCTGGCTCAAGCCCATTTGGCTTGATATTTGGAGAGATGAAAAATAAATTAAATTGAGAGGGAGAGATCTACTAGCAAGAGGATCATCCTTTTTACTACCCAAAAATCAAACCACCACAAGCTAACCTTTGAGAGATAAGAGCAAATAGGTGTAGAGATTTTATGAGATGGGAGCGCCTCTTTATATAGATTTTCCATGCTTTAGGGTTTGCCTCAATTCATAAAGTCAAATATTGATCGTCAATCTAATGAGACTTGTGGGGTGAGAGATTTAAGCTATCTATTTATTTTATCCACCATTAGATTTAAAGAGATGAGCTAGAGCTTTGTCCTCAATTTCCTATATCCATTCTTATCAAATCTTTAAATAAAAAAATATATATTTTTTGTTTTTTATTTTAGTGTATCCAATCTTTATTTATTAGATCACCCAAACTTGGAGAACATGTTAGTTCTTATGGGTGGGGTATCCCACCCTTTCGTGGCCACATGTAGGCTCACCCAATCCCACATGTTCTAAATTGGCCACCTTTATTTATGGAGGGTCCCATATAATTTTAGCAAATATTTTATTTTATATTTAAAAATTTAAGTCTTATATTTTATTTAAAATATTGAAAAATTAATTTATCCTAATTTATGAATCCAAATAACAAAAATTTAAATAAACATTCAAAAAATCATATATCATAAAATTAATTAAAACTAATTAATTTTATGGGAATCAAATCCGTTAGATCTAATAATTTATCAATATATGGGAGCACTACATCTTCAGCTGCGGACCACAATCCACCGAGCTTTATCAAACTGATCAGGCAGTTCCCATGACCCATAGTCTACTACAGGGGCTCATGATTGGACTACCAAAGTCAGTCAATAGATTAAGAGACGTAATCCCAGTTTATAGATTTCAGGTTTTCCCTAAAGACAAAAAAATCATGGTCATCCAGACCATGACTCTATGGTGCATAGGAGTAATATATCGCACATGTACACACTTCACCCTCATTGGCGAATATCAAAATGGCTATTTTTATATACATACCGTGTGATGATCTAACGATGAGGTTTTATCCTTGTCTCTAAAGGCTATTCATCACACGTAAGGGTCACACAGTCCCTCAACTCTCATCTGGGCATACTCCGACATCATCAAGGGCTAACCCACTAAACCGTTATTGGTAGATCCCTATGCCCAGGTATCTTGGATTTTTTCAAACTCGACTAGCCTAGCACGTCGAGCCTAATTTGAGTATCGAAAAATTGTATTTGCCTAATATGGTCTGCAAGACGACCACACTCGCACTGAGTTTATGTTTCACTATATAAAAGGCTCCTACATGTTTCTTTAAAGGTCACATAAACCTAATAGTTAGGTGGGTTAGAGAACCATAGAAACCATTTCTTGAGATGTTGAATATATTGATCGATCCAAGATTGATGGGGGCCGGAACCGAGCAAGAGAGCTTTGTGTTGCTCACGTCAAGGACTTCGAGCTCCTTAAGATTGAAGATTTCTTATGGCAAGTGGGAGAGGTCAAGGAGTCGAAGTCGATCAAGACCGGCCACAAACCGAGAATGGTCCCCATCAGGCTTTTTCTACTGAGTACCAAGCCTGTCACCCTTCTTCATGAGCAGGGGAGGCCATGAAATCTTCTTCATTTTATTGGCCTAAAATCCCATTCCAATTGCAACAAGCATATTCTTTAATCCAACCAGCTATCCCCCCATCAAAACCAGTCATGAAATTGACCAAGGATGCTAAATCATCTAGGTTGCAGTCTTGGCATAAGAACCAAGATTTGAAAACACAGCGATAGAAAGAGAAGCCGAAGCTCCATTGTTGGGAAATTCCATGGCTCGGTCTTATGGCAAAGACTGCAGCAATGGTCAAGGTGTGATGGGCCTACCCCAGTTGTAAGTCAAGGAAAAGGAAAAGGAAGAAAAAGAGAACCAGGTCGCTCTCAAATAAGGATCCAAGTTCCACAAACTTAATTGCATTCTCCCAACCTACCGTAGGTTATTATGGGTGAGGTTTGTACGAGGTGCCCACCCTATACTGTACAAGTAAGGCGTATCTCTAAATTTTGCGAGAAGGTGTAGTTCTTGTATTGAAAACTTTATGATAGCTTGAAAATCTATGTTCAATCATAATTTTGAAATTTATAATTCTAAAATGATACAGATTGAGCCTGCTTATAAACATTAAAAAATATTGAAAATAGATGGTCCACGTAACTTGTTACAAAATGACTTATTTTTTATATAAATTCTTTTATTCATACTATACTTAGCAAGTCACCGTTAAAAGTGTGACTTTAAAAAAAAAATGTTGTTTTTGTGACATGTTTTAAACTATGTTATTTTCAAAATATAGGGAAAAACACATTATTTTGATTAAAACGTTGAAAACACATTTTTATGAAAAACGGTTAAAAAACAACTTTTCCATCTTTTGCATTTAGATAAAAAAAATTTGTGGATCCAAAAAAAAAAAAAAAGACCATCATAGAGAAAATGATAATGGGCCAGACCATTTTTAATCCGATTAGTGTAGTAAAAATTAATTGATTTAATTTACTGATGATAGGATGAGACATCTAAATTAATTGCAAATGGAAATTCATAATCATAGGTGGATATTAATTTTAGAGCCATTATAGAGGTTACCCAGCTAAAGTATTTTCGACGAAGTTTTGAGGTGATGCTTTATTATTATTATTATTATTTTTTGCGAGATGGGTGATGTTATACCTTTTATTTATTTATTGATAAGGCTTATGTGAGATTTTTTTTATAAGGCTTAGACCTTATAGTATATGGGTCATAATCGGGATTGTCTACTATGAGACCATTTATCTTTGCTATAAATAAGTCATAATCACTTCTAGCAATTTAATCGCAAACTAAATGGTTTGGAGTAGGTCATAAAGGTCGAGAATCATTTTTATTTATTTTTATAAGTTTTGAGTCTAGTGGCACACTTATACCCACCCAATTTGAAATCTCCCGGACAAAAATCATTGCGACTCCCTTCTATCAAAAGTAATTAGTCCTTTCTTGTATTATCAAAGAATACGCCAAGAGAAAGATAATAACGTTAATTTCTCGAAATAAAATACAGTCGCAGTTTTACGCACCGCTAATTATAAGAAGGATCAGCCTAAGTCCCACTCTCCCTTTATTACCGTCCAAGTTAACGATGGATAGTGATAAACATAGCTTCACGTTTACGATCTTTTTATGGATCATACTGTTTTTTCTTTCGAAATGCACTTTCGTCATTTCAGTCACTGCAAAAATGAGGTTCCCTCTGCGGCCTCTCTGGCAATAGTGAGAGCGAGGAAGAGAGAGAGACTCGCCCAATTCTACTGCTGTTACACAAGGAACCCTAGGTTCATTTTCCTTCTCTGTCTAGAAACTCTTCGTGCAGGTATCAGATCTATCTCTCTTTCACAAGCACAAACACACAGAGTCACTCTTGATTTATCAATTGAATTAGTGCCATTTGATATGGTGCTCTATTTCCCATCCTCTCTATGCAATGCGTCGTGAATTTCCTAGTTCCTCTCTCTCTGCTTCCTCTTTTCATGAAATTTTGCTAAGAAATCATGATCCCTCATTCTATCTAATCTCTATCTCCCTCTTGTTCTCGCTCTCTGTTCAATAATTTCGATGGTCTCCTCAGAAGGGGAGTTTAATGTTTTCAGGTTGAGTGAATCAATTCTATAGGACCAAGGTGAGTGGGGACTTCTGAAGAGGGAAAAATGAGGGCGGGGAGTGCTGCCAAGCTCATTGTGGATGCGTTGCTCCAACGATTCCTTCCTCTTGCCAGGAGACGCATTGATACTGCTCAGGCTCAGGTGTGAACACTCTTATAAAATCAAACTCATGTTTAATCATTTGTATTTTAATGATGGTTTGTGACATCGATTTCAAAGAGCAAGCATGATATTTAATCATGCAATCGTGCATTCCAATTTGTTCGGGTTTAGTTTCTCCATTTTGTTGAGGGGAATTTGCAATTTAGGAGTGGCCTTAAAGGTTGGAGCCTTATTCTTACAGTGTGTTTGTCCAATTTCTGCTGTCTTGAAGTTGGTTTAGAACCCTCTTTTGGATTCATTAGTTCGAACTGTATTTTTTTTGAAATAGCTATGCACTGTTTTCTGACTTCTAGTTTGCTTAGAATCCTGTCTTATAGTTATTAGTTTTTCTGTGAATTTGAATGTAGACTACACATGATACTGAAGAGTTTGACCAAAGCCATCCTAATTCTATATAATGAGTATTGAGTAGCCCTGCCAACTCCTAGATCCAAGCTCTTCTTTCCATCTCAAACCTTGGATGAAAAATACCTATAACAAGCCTAGTGGAGGTATCAATCTTTCGAGATTTCTTCATTTTATTCCTGATTAGACCTAGAGCATATCACAATTTCTCTTTGCTCCCTCATTTTGAAATCATCCGCTGTGGGCGCCTCCCAATCCACAGCTAAGCATAACTCATGATAGTCTGTGCAATAAGATGTTCTTCTGTATAACTAAACTACAATATTAATTCATTGTTTTCCTTGGGAAATACAACAATGTGTTTGTTGTTATATCGAATTTGGTGGCACAATAAGTTTTTTCTCTCAAAATGTCATTTCCCCTCTTAGGGATTGATTCCAGAATCTTTACCTCCTGGCCTCGTACCGAGAGGTGACGGAGGCAGAATCCTTCGAATCGATTGGAGGAACTAGAGTGTGGAGCCCCAGTTTCCGAAGATGTCTAACGGAACAAGAGGAGTCCAATTTCATGGATCTCTCGTCCCTGCTCCATTCCCTCTTCTTCCCTGATCAGGGCCAGGATTCCCTGATATGGACCCCCACTCCCTCAGGAACCTTCTCAGTTTAATCCTTTTACCAAATCCTCAAAGCCCAAGCCATCCCTCTTAACCCGTCGGTTGCTGCCAGGGCATGGTCTAACCTTGCTACCCCCAAAGTCAGGTGGTTCACGTGGTTAGCATGCTCCAAAAGAGCTCTAACTGTGGACCAGCTCCAATGGAGAGGTCTTCAACTCCCAAACCGATGTATTTTGTGCCGCAACGAGGAAGAAACAGACCCTCACCTTTTCATCCATTGCCTTCTAGATCTGGCTTTATGGGCAGACATATTGTGGCTCTTTAGATGGCAATTGGTTACCCCCCAATCTCTCCCTCAGATATTCCAGCAACTGTTCACCCCTCCGTGGCCCAAACTAGGATTAATCCTTTGGCGGACAGCGGCCTCAGACTCTTGTGGACCCTGTGGATTGAAAGAAGAAGAAGAAGGGTCCTAACCCGGTGCTGGTCTTGCCTAAGCAGTCCTGGGAGGGGTGGGCTGGAAACGGTCCTAACCTTTGGCTTATGCACAAAGTGGCTGCTCTCAGGACTCGAACCCGCGCTCTTGTGCTGGCTACCCGAGCTATTTACCGGCACAAGAAACAACAAGATGATTTTCCAAGCAAGGGCAAATCTCTTGAATCCCTCTTGGACTCCCTCAAAGCTTCTATTATTAGCTGGGCCAGTACCAACAATTTTTTTAACCATTTCTCTACCTCGAACTTCCACCAGTACTGGCTGAAGCTGACCATCCTCACCCTTCGCCCCCTTAGACCTTCCAGATCCTCCTTATGGCGTCCCCCCCAACTTAGACCAAATCAAACTCAATTGTGATGGATGTTCTTTGGGCAATCTGGGTCCGTCAGGAGTTGGTGGCTTATTTCGTAAATCAGAGGGTAACATTGTTCATTCATACTCCAACCATATCGGGGTAACGGACTCCACAGTCGCAGAAGCAAGAGCTCTCCTCGAAGGCTTAAGAGAGTTCGACTCTTCTTCAAAACCCTCCTTATTGGTCGAAGGGGATAATCTCAATGTGATGATTGGGCCTCAGGAGTGACACCTTGCCCTTGGAGACTGCAATATTCGTTCGATGAAATCTTCATCCGCAGCTCATCCCTTCATATACCGTGGAATCTCACTCTCAAAGAAGCAAACTCCGAAGCTGATGCACTCGCCAAAGATGGAGCCTAATCGCCCAACTTAGTGGCTACGGGTCCATGACCTCCTTATCCCAACCCCTCCCCCCCTCCCATTTCTCTATCTCCCTTATAACTACTCCGATGTATTTACCCTGTTAGAGGGGTCCATTTTTTGGAACCTTTTAGGTTCTTATGCAGGACCCCCAATTTTTAGGGGCCTTTTCCTCTTTTTGTACCATCTCTTTATCAATACAAAGGTTAACATTATCACGAAAAAAACAAGTCATTTCCTCGAAGGAGTTTCCGCTTAATCTTTGGGATTGTAGGATTTGGTTAAGAATGGGATTGTTCATTGCAGTGCATGTAAACATGTGATGCATGTAGTATATTAAAAATTGTTCACTTTTCCTTTTCCAAATCTAATTGGCCAAGCGTGCATTTGACATTTCTCAAGAAGGATTATTGGTCTGGTGTTACCTCATTAGATCTAAGAGCCCTATCATCCCAGATTCCGTAATTATTACTGTTATCACTATTATTATTATTATTGTTATTATTATTATTCTTCTTATTATTATTATTATTATTATTATTATTATTGTATCTCATTTGGATCATTGGATGACTGTTATGAATTCACAGGATGGACAATACCTTCGACCATCAGATCCAGCATATGAACAGGTCCTGGATTCATTAGCAATGGTCGCTAGGCATACACCTGTACCTCTTCTTGAAGCTTTACTTAGGTGGAGAGAAAGGTAGTCAAACTTTAATCTTTCGAATAGTAATTATTGTTCTATAGTTTGTTTCTGTCCACTTGGAGTGGCTTATAGAGTTTGTCTCTGTCCATTTGGAGTGGCTTATGGAGTTTGTTTCTGTCCATCTGGAGTGAGAATTTTTATTGGATTTTGAAAAATGATTCAGATTTGCCCCTTTAGCAAAGAATTAAGCGTTGTCTTTGCCAAAGGGGTCAGTGTCGAGCATGAATTTCCTTTCTGTTTTCAGATAAGCCGATATGGCTTTTAGGCAGGAGCTTGTGGGGCCTTTTCCTTTCTTTAAAATTTAATCAAAATCAATGAATTTACGATTAAATATTTTTGCTTGTCTGAAAACCAATTTACATATAATACAAACTTTTCATTTACATGCTTGACCGGGTTCACCTTTATTTATTGCAGTGAATCTCCAAAGGGTGCAAATGATGCTGCAACATTCCAAAGAAAGGTCTGCCAAATTTTTCTATCGTAGATTATTTCTTAGAGTGACTTGGGTTTTGCGCCACCCATCAATTGTGGCTTGGATGTAAAGCTTATATCCATTCATTTGGAGATTTGTCGAACTCTCTTCCTCATGCTGGAGAGTGTTATTTGTAATTAGTAATTACCAAAAGTTCACTGACTAAAACCTTTCTTATATTAAAAGTCCTTCTCTGTGAACTTATAGCTCGATATTATGTGGTTGTCCAAATAGGTTGCGTGAAAGTTTCATCCTTTTATCCTTTTGAATGTTAATTTGGGACTTGGTGGGAATGGAACTCTAGACGTCACGTTGTGGCACCCGCCACCCGGACCACCTGTGCCCAGAGCCCATTCCCATCAGTTCCCTTATCAAGCTTATTGAATTTCCTATATGAAAATTTGAAGGAATATAATTGACTAATTTATTGAAAAAAATTGCCATTGGTTTCCCTGCAAATACAGCTTGCAGTGGAGTGCATATTTTGTTCTGCATGCATTCGCTTTGTGGAGTGCTGCCCACAAGAAGGCCTTACAGGTCTTTACATTCTTTAGCTCTAATTTTTTTGTTTCTTCTGGCAGATTTGTTATCTTTTTTTTTTGGGTTATAAATCATGTCCTAATTCTCTTTTATTTTTCAATTTTTTTGATACTCTCTCATTTTCAGAAAAGCTTTGGTCTGGACTAGAGAATTTTGTCTTTGATTGGCTTATCAATGCTGACAGGTGAGACCTCAATGATGATGTTGTTCACATTGTTTCTTGTGGGGTTGACATATTCATCTACTTTTTTTTTTGGACATTGCATATTCCTCTCTACTTTTTTTTTGTGGACATTGCATTCATCTACTTGTTCTTCTCATTTTGTCAAATACCAAAAAACTGCTTGTTGATGTTCGCATTGAAATCAAATTCATAATCTTCACACAGAACTTAACGTTGATGACCTAAAGGCTCTGCTTGATCTTCCCCCATGAACTTGAAATAGATAATGGTTGCATTGATGCAATATGATATCAAGTGGAAGGAGGAGCTTGGTTGTTTAGAGTTTAAATGACTGTGAGTTTCAGTCTGTGTTTACTTTTTGTATCAGTATTAAACTAAGTGCAGTTGCAGAATGGAAGGTGCATTTTGAGACATAAAAATCTTCTGGTAAATAAATAGTTAGTTTCAAAGCTTCCGAATTAAAAAAGGATAATAATAAAGATTCAGAACCAAGGATATTGAGGGAAATTAATTGCACATGTTTTTAAGTCTTGAGATTCCTGCAATATGGATCACCCTGGACTGGAGATGAGTTCTCTGAGCTATACATGATGAATTTACATTACAGATTATTATCCACCTAGAATACACACATCCAGGAGTGCAAAGCTTTGTTGTAGGTAGGCTTTTTGATCTTAACCATGCCTTTACTCCAAAGAACTATTCTGGCAATAACAAACTTTCCTTTAGTTACTATGTTGTTGGTAAAGAATTTGCCATTGAAAATACTGACAAGCACATAAGCAATTCAGAAACAAAGATATTGATTTCAATTTGCATTTACTTTGATCCCACCTCTATTCCAATTGCATGTTAAAAGAACATTTTGAAGTTCAGTTAAGCATGGTATAAATGTAAGTATTATACATCTATCAGATATTGGTCACTGATGAAAAACATATGGATACATGAGATATTTTTTATTTATCAGATTATTCATACATGGTATATAACTAACATATGTTTGTTTATGTAGATCATTTGTATAATTGCCTTCCTAATGCAATGTTGTAGGGTTGTGAGCCAGACAGAATATCCATCTTTGGTCGACTTAAGAGGTCTTCTCTTAGACCTTGTTGCGCAGCTTTTAGGTGCTTTATCACGCATCAGGTATAGATGCTACTCAGAATTTCTTGAAGAACTCAATATGTTAGGTTATTGTATTTATGTTTGATGCCATTGATATAATCCTCTTTGGTCTTTCGTGGCATGGATTAATGTGCGGCTTATATATGCCATTGAATCTCTATAGAAAAATATTTATGTTCCAGTTTGTTCCATAGGTTTATGCTTCTAGAAACTCGAGAATTTATGCTATTTAGTTCCTAATTAGTACTTCTCAGAACTCTCACTACTCTGTACTCAAGAAAGTTGTCAGGCTCAACGTTGTCAAATTCGCTTCGGAGTCTTCTTCGGTTTGGTGAGAAAAATGAAGCAATTCAATGCTTCGGCCTTAGGGGAAGACTTCGGACTTTTTTTTAAAAATTGAATATAAATAAATTAGATATTTATATATAAAATATATACCTATAATGGAAAAGATTAAAAATGAAAAATAAAAAATAAAAAAAATGAAAAAACTAAAAAAGAAAAAAAATACTTTTATATAACTATTTCTTTGCAGACCCGAAGCATACCCAAAGCATACCGAATCTAGCCGAAGCAGCCTGTATCTGATCGAAGCAGCAGCACCAAGCTTCACTTCGCTTTAGTTTATGCCTAAAATCCGAAGGCTTCGGCCTCTCGGCCGAAGTGAAGTGAAGCGAATTTGATAACATTGGTCAGGTTAGATATATGGACATGACGGACTTTATATATTCGATAAGTCCTACTTAAAAAGCCTGTGACTCAGTTTAAATTATATTTGACTTCCAATTGCTGGAATCTCGGAGACTTGGACAGACTTACTTAAGTTTATTTATGTTAATAACTCAGACACCTCTTCATATATGTGTACGCCATGTGTTTGTTTTATGATAAAATCCCACAATCATATAACAGTTAAAGTCATCTCATCGTAATTACCGACTAGCAGATGGCAAATATTGAAAATGCAATTACTAAGAGTGTATGACTTTGATTATTGCCATATTATGTAGAATTAACTTAAGGTTAACATTATCAAAAAAATTATAGACTCGATATAATTCAGTGAAATCAATAAAAAGTATCTTATATTAAAGCAATTATAAATAGAATCGACATGAATCTCAGTAGCATCTTAAAATCTCAATGATAAACTTGGTAGCAGGCTGAAATGTCTTCTTTCTTCCTAATATTGGTAACATTGAAGCCAATTTTTATTGTCGATTTTCTTTTTTTTGGGTACATTAGGTTCAGTTCTGTGACGGAGCGCTTTTTCATGGAGCTCAATATCCGCCGCATTGACACAAGCATAGCTCGAAGTGAAACTCTAAGCATAATCAATGGGATGCGTTATCTTAAACTGGGGGTATGCATCATCTTCACATCTTATATAGCTGTATCGTTTAAGTCCAGATGGCTGTTTTGGTTTGTTTTGTTTTTATTTATAATCTCTTCACCACAATCATTTCCCTGTAGTTTGATTCTATGTCTTATCATTGCGGTGGTCTATTTTTCCTGAAATGTATTTGATATATTTTATACTATGTCCCCTTCCTGGACCTTTCAAAGAATTTGTTTCATCTTTTGTGCAATCTGTTTAGAACCGAATTCAATAACCAACATATGAAATTTCCAAATGAAGCATTGTTTGAAATACCCTAATGCTAATACGCTATCCAGTCAGCTTTTCCTGGGTGTTCAACCTACTGTTCCTATGATTTCTACCAACCAAAGTGAGTTGCCTGAAAAAGGTTTAAGGGAGAAAGTAAGACGAATAGATGTTCACTTCCTGTTTAAGGGCGACTAAAAAATTTCTATCCTCTCAATACTGAAGGAGATGTGGACCTTGTTGGCTTTGTTATATTGGCCATGGTATAGATTCATTCTTTGATTGGGTGTTACCACTATATAGCTCATTTTCTTTAAACTGCATTTCCATTTGAGGATATGAAATTACTAAGCATTGAGGCTATTTCTTTTTTTTTTACCCCAGTTTTAAGTCTCTGGTTTGTTTGTAAGGCGGCCTGTAAAACCTTCTTTGATTTTGAGAAGTATCTCTGTAGAACCTTGAATGGTTCCCTGTACTTGTAAAGTTTTAGAGTTCACTAATAACATAAATCAGTCTCATCTCAAGGGAAGTACTATAGATCATCTCTTTGGTATGATGTTGAAATATGTTTAGCATATTTCAGGGTAAAAAAATAATTCGGTGCTTACCAGTTTGAGTCTAACAAGATTTTATTCTCTCTAGGTCAAGACAGAGGGTGGATTAAATGCATCAGCATCTTTTATAGCAAAAGCAAATCCTCTAAACCGTGCTCCACATAAAAGGAAAAGTGAATTGCATCATTCATTGTGCAACATGCTTTCAAGCATATTAGCACCACTAGCAGACGGTGGGAAAAGTCAATGGCCCCCATCCGGTGTGGATCCTGCATTGACTCTATGGTATGATGCTGTTGCTCGAATACGAGGTCAGCTTATGCATTGGATGGACAAACAGAGCAAACACATAATAGTGAGTCGGATTACCGATTGAAATAGAACCCATTGTTTCAAGAGAAATGTCTTCTTTGTATTTTTCTTTGCATGATGTATTTATTGGTGCTTTTGGTTGACATGGAATTTTATCAGGTATTATTTTTGATGCATTAGTTTTCATGGAATATTTTTGACCTGCATCGAAATTGGATGCATTTGTTTCCTTGTGTTTTTTGTCACTACATACTGTACAAAGGAGCTTTGCTACTTCCAGTTTGAGATGAGTGTAATCTTTTGAATGAAATCTATTAAAAGTCACATCTTCAGTGTGTACATTTTGAAGTATTTTCTGCCCATTTTTCCTTCTTTCTGTCCTCTGACAAGTAGACTATCCTTTCCGTAAAAATTTAAAAATATTCTGTTTTTCACATAGAGAGATGTTGCACTTATTTTTTTCTCAATCTCCTATGAGTATTTTATCTGTTTTAATTTCAATGCCGATAAATCTTTGGGTGAAGCACAAATTTTGGTGAAACATATTTTCTTTTTTATCTTCTCCTTGTTTTTCTAAGAGATGGAACTATGAATTTTAAAAGAGAACATGCAGCACACTCAATAGCTTATGGATGTAGAAAGTGAACGTATAATTCACCACCTTCCATATCCCTATAATATTTCCTGCTTTTGTTTTCTTTTTTCTTCTTCTTTTTGATGTTTGTCAGCTTTTCATGACCCAACTTCTTACTGTTATCTATTAAAATGATTATGGATATAATCTGGTTAAAATCATGTTTGTGCTACTAGGTTGAATTTTGAGTTATGATTCTTCTATCAATTTCTGTTTGGTTTTATTAATTAGCTCATGTTCCTTTCTGCAGGTTGGCTACCCTTTGGTTACACTTCTTCTTTGCCTGGGTGATCCTCAAACATTTAACAATAACTTTGGTCCTCATATGGAGCATCTGTACAAGCATCTCAGGGTAAGATTTTGGGTTTGCTAATGTTTATATGTTTTATTCAGATAATCACATGAACCTTAGTTCACAATTATGTCTGTGCCTTTATGATTATGCAGGACAAAAATCACCGTTTAATGGCTTTGGACTGCCTTCATCGAGTTGTGAGATTTTATTTAAGTGTTTATGCTGATTACCAACCCAGAAATCGTGTATGGGATTATCTTGACAGTGTAACCTCTCAGTTGCTGACCTTTCTGAAGAAAGGTCTGCTAACTCAGGATGTTCAGCATGATAAACTTGTGGAATTTTGTGTCACAATAGCTGAAAGTAACCTGGACTTCTCCATGAATCACATGATACTAGAGTTGCTTAAGCAAGATAGTTTAAGTGAAGCAAAGGTCATTGGCTTGCGTGCACTGCTTGCCATTCTTATGCCCCCATCCAATAGGAACTCTGGTCTTGAAGTGTTGCGAGGTGATCAGTTTTTTGTATTAAAGATCGATTTTTAGGCTTAGGGACAACATGTTGATGATGTATGAGTTTATTGCATTTCAATATTAAATTGGTGTTGTTTCTTTATGTAACTGGTGTTTCTTTACTTTGTAATATGACACAGGGCATGATATTAGCCAATACATACCAAAAGTGAGGTCTGCCATTGAGTCTATTTTGAGGTATTGCCGTAGAACCTATGGCCAAGCTCTGCTCACTTCTTCAAAGACTGCAATAGGTAAAGGATTTTATACTTAAAAACTTGGTACCTGTTTTATTTGAAATGCTATAGTAATATTCCTGCATTTTTATCTGTATGTGCTATGATTTGGTAATTTGGCCTCGAGAAATAACAAATGTTAGACACTATATGGAACTCAGATGCTCTTACCAAGGAAAAATCACAAGGATGGCTTGTTTTCCGCTCAGTACTGAAGTGCCTTCCATATCTGATCGATGAAGTCAGCCGGAGTGACAAAATTATTGAAATCATCCCTGAATATTGCATAAGCATTGAACCTGGTGTGCGTGAAGAAGCAGTGCAAGTGCTATATCGAACTGTTAGGTATCTTCCGCACCGTCGTTTTGCTGTGATGAAAGGGATGGCTAACTTTATTCTTCGACTACCTGATGAGTTCCCATTACTCATCCAAACATCACTAGGGCGCCTTGTAGAACTCATGCGTCTATGGAGGGCTTGTTCACTGGAGGAGAGATTATCCAGCAATGCTCAAAATGTTAAATGGCAGGGTACCAAAAGTGACCCACTTCATAGATCGGGTCCTTCTCATCAGTCAGATAAAACAAATGAGTTTCGAACTTCTGACCTGGACGCTATTGGCCTTATCTTCCTCAGCTCCGTAGATGTGCAGATAAGGCATATGGCGCTGGAGTTATTGCGCTGTGTTAGGGCCTTGAAGAATGATTTAAGAGACCTTTCAGTAAATGATCGATCTGATGTTAGCTGGAGGAACGAACCAGAGCCTATATTCATAATAGATGTTTTTGAAGAGAATGGGGTAAGTTCATTGCATGTGAAATTATAAGCCAATGGACTAGGAAAAACATTGTCGATAAGGTTATCACACTCTCTATTGAAATAGACAGTGATGGTGAGGAAGGGGAACTCACAGTTGAGGTCATTTACCTGTTCTGATAGGTCCCATGCTTTTTCCCTTGCCATCCCTTGGAATGTCTATTTCAGTAGATGGTGATGACTCAATGGGCTATGATTTTTCCAGAGCCCCTTGGATTAAAGCATTCTTTCCCTCTCATATTATATATGTATGGATGATGACATTTTCTTACTGGAGTCTTCAATAGCTTGGCTGAATAAATATGGGATATCAATGAATGCTATAGTGATATTTTCTTGCTTAATTGTCCAGGATGACATTGTTCAGCGTTGCTATTGGGATTCAGGACGGCCATATGATTTGAGACGAGAATCAGATGTAGTTCCTTCTGATGTTACACTTCAGTCAATTCTTGAAAGTCCTGACAAGAGTAGATGGGCTCACTGTCTTAGCGAGCTTGTTAAATATGCTGGTGAACTTTGCCCAAAATCCATCCAGGAAGCAAGGTAAAAAGATTGCCTGAACCCAGCTGCCATAGACTACTAAATCAGAAGGTGTTTTGCACCTGTAAGAAAGTGAGATAGCACTCATGGATGATTTCCATGTTCAACAGGATGGAGGTCACTCAACGGCTCGCACTTATAACACCTATAGAGTTCGGTGGAAAGGCCCACCAGTCCCAAGATGCTGAAAATAAACTGGACCAATGGCTTCTGTATTCAATGTTCGCTTGCTCTTGCCCACCTGATACTACAGAAGATGGAGGCTTTTCAACTGCTAAAGAGCTCTACCATATGATTTTTCCCTCACTGAAATCTGGATCTGAGATGCATACGGTTAGCACAATACAAATATGTAATACCTTGCATTCTTGCAAGTGTGAATGATTAGAGAAACTGGCGTTATGTACCTACATGAACTGTTGGTTTGCTTTTATCTTGTTTACTTGCGTATAATGATGAATTATTGTAGAAACCAGCTTTATTTGCTTTCTTGATGCAGCATGCTGCTACTTTGGCACTTGGGCATTCGCATTTGGAGGTCTGTGAGTTCATGTTTGGAGAGCTTTCTTCTTTTATGGAAGACGTTGCATCAGAGACAGAAAGCAAAGCAAAATGGAAGGTTAACTCTCTGAACTTAAAATATATCCTTTTTTATTTGAAATTTACATCTAATTTTGTGCAAATTTTCAGGATGTTCAAAAATACCAATTTTCTCTAGAAATGTTAGATACTCTTTTGGTTGGAACATAGGATCACAGTTAACATTCATAAAATAAAAATAGGTACTCTTTGGTTGGAACATAGGATCATATTTACCATTCATTAAATAAAAATAAAAATAAAAATAAAAGAATGTTCAATTATAGTTTTATGGTTCTTATGTCCTAAATACTGTTGGGAAAAGGCTCCGATGATGATGATGATGATATCCTAACTATTGAGAAGAGAGGATGCTTTGCATAAATGTTTGAGAGATATTCAGTCTTGATAAGTGGCGAAAGGATATGTTAATGACCCACTTGAGTGCTGAAATCTTTTCGTTGTCATATTTGAGTATTAGTGCCTGATTATAGAAGTTTAGCTCAAAGTCTTATTTTCTGTTGTGCTATTGTGCTCTATCTAATGTTGCACTTTCCTACATTTCCCACCACATGTTCTGAATTGCTTTTATTTTGTGTGACTTTGAAGCCCAAGAGTTCATAACATATGCCTAACCATGTGATTTTCTTTTTTTCTGTTCTGAATGCTGTCTTTCATTCTTATAACCTTAAAATTTGGCTCCACTGTGGTTGCTCTCTGTGAATCTAAATCGCCTTACATACACCTCGGAGCAAAAAATAAACAGCAAATCAATATGCAGGTGTGGGAGGGTCAATTCAGTTACATGTCTGACTTCTTTATATTATCAAGGCATTCTTATTTCGAATTTTACCATTTGCAGAGTCAAAAGGCTCGCCGAGAAGAATTGAAACTTCACAGTGCAAATGTATATCGTATGGTTGCGGAGAACGTATGGCCAGGGATGCTCACCCGCAAACCTGTTTTCCGCCTCCATTTCCTGAGATTCATTGAGGACACAAGCAGGCATATCATGACTTCTCCAGCTGAGAACTTCCAAGATATGCAACCCTTTCGCTTTGCCTTAGCATGTGTACTTAGATCCCTTGCCCCCGATTTTGTGGAGTCTAAGTCCGAGAGGTTTGATCCAAGGACAAGAAAGCGGCTCTTTGACATTCTCTATTCCTGGTCTGATGATACAGGTGGTGCTTGGGGCCAGGATTCAGCCAGTGACTATCGACGAGAGGTGTTTTTTAACCTCATCTTTTTGTTTCTTATATTAGTTGCAGTAAAGAGAAATGAAGAAACTCCATGAAATAATCACCAACCAATCCTGGTATATTAGTAGAAATAAACATTTGAAAAGGGGAGTTATAGTCATTTGCCTGAGTAGAGATTTTCAAGCATTTAATAAAATTTCTCTCTCTCTCTCTCTCTCTCTCTCTCTCTCTCCACATGCACACAATTCTTTGATAATGAGAAATTTTCTTCTCATGTTTACTCTTGGATAGGTTGAGCGCTACAAGGCATCCCAGAACCTTAGGTCTAAGGACTCCATAGACAAGATTTCATTCGACAAGGAGGTGGCTGAGCAGTTGGAGGCCATACAGTGGGTGGCTATGAATGCCATGGCCGCCTTGCTTTATGGGCCATGTTTTGACGATAATGCGCGAAAGATCAGTGGTAGGGTTATTTTGTGGATTAATGGGCTTTTTACTGAACCTGCTCCTAGGGCACCATTTGGGTACTCGCCGGCAGATCCAAGGACACCATCTTATTCAAAGTTTGGCGGGGAGGGAGGGCGTTTGTTGGGGGCCAAGGACCGGCAGAGAGGAGGGCAACTGAGAGTTCTCTTGGCGAAGACAGCTCTTAAGAACCTTCTCCAGACCAACTTGGACCTCTTCCCTGCATGCATTGACCAGGCAAAGTCTCATTCTATTTCTTGATCCTATTTCTCTTGGTTTCAAACTTTTAAAAGAGGCCAAGCATATGTTGGATGCATGCTGACTGCTTGAATTCCAGTCATCAAGAACATACATTTTGGCCTAGATTTAAAAAAAGAAAAAGAAAAAAAAGGTAACCTAGGGAACTATCGTGTACTTATCTAGTTGCACTTCCTTTTACTAAATTCCATTCAGAATAAATACTTTAAGACAAAGGCATGGTAGGTTTTTTTCTTCAAGATAAAGCGAGCCTTTCTAAAATTCGGCCGAAATTTCAAGAATTCAGGCAATTTAGCTATGGTTTTGGATTCCTTTCCTTATCATGAAACTAGGTTCTATTTTGTTCTCTTTGTGCCAATTTAAATTGGGCAGGTTGAGAACGTTATGGTTGTCTTGGCTATATTAAAAAGTGATAGGTTTTGGTTCTTTCTCATTTTTGCAGTGCTATCATTCTGATGCTTCAATAGCAGAGGGTTACTTCAGTGTGCTTGCCGAAGTGTACATGAGGCAAGAGATCCCAGGCTGCTCCATCCAACGCCTCCTCAGCCTCATCCTGTACAAGGTGGTTGACCCCTCCCTCCACATAAGGGATGATGCCCTCCAAATGCTTGAGACCCTTTCCGTTCGCGAGTGGGCAGAGGATGGCGAGGGCTCTGCTGGCCGCTACCGTGCTGCTGTCGTGGGCAACCTTCCCGACTCGTACCAACAGTTTCAATACAAGCTCTCGGCCAAGCTCGCCAAAGACCACCCGGAACTTAGCGAGCAGCTTTGCGAAGAAATAATGCAACGTCAATTAGATGCAGTCGATAACATAGTCCACCACCAAGTACTCACTTGCATGGCCCCGTGGATAGAGAATTTGAACTTCCTTGCACTCCTAGAGAGTGGGTGGAGTGAGAGGCTCTTAAAGAGCTTGTATTATGTGACATGGCGGCATGGTGACCAGTTTCCCGATGAGATTGAGAAGCTTTGGTGCACAATTGCTAGCAAACCTAAGAACATCATACCTGTTCTTGATTTCCTTATTGCCAGGGGGATTGAAGAGTGTGACTCAAATCCATCAGCCGAGATCGGGGGTGCCTTTGCAACTTATTTCTCAGTGGCCAAACGTGTGAGCCTCTATCTTGCGAGGGTGTGCCCTCAACTGACGATTGATCACCTCGTATACGAGCTCGCACAACGCATGCTTGAGGAAAGTGTTGAGCCTGTTAGGCCAACAAGCCGGCTCGATGGGGGCTCGAGTGTGGTGCTCGAGTTCTCTCAAGGCCCAACACAAGTTGCCCAGCTGGCCGATCCCCAACCTCATATGTCGCCCCTATTGGTTCGTAGCTCCTTAGAGGTGGGCCCACTAAGGAATGCTAGTGGTAGTCTGAGCTGGCGCACTGTAACTGGGAGGAGTATTTCGGGCCCGCTCAATAGCATGGCTGAGGTGGTGGCTGTGACAGGTAGGTCAGGGCAATTGCTTGCCTCCGCCGTCACGGCTGGGCCTATGATGAACATGTCTGGGCCATTGATGGGGGTTCGGAGCTCAACTGGTAGTCTAAGAAGCCACCATGTATCAAGAGATAGTGGTGACTACTTTATCGAGACACCCAACTCGATAGATGAACCAGCAGCTGCACCTGTAGTTAGCGCAGGTGAACTTCAGTCTGCTCTTCAAGGCCACCAACACTGGCTCTCGCGTGCTGACATTGCATTGATATTGTTGGCTGAGATTGCCTACGAGAATGATGAGGACTTTCGGGGCCATTTGCCCTTGCTCTTCCATGTGGCCCTTGTCTCGATGGATAGCTCAGAGGATATTGTATTAAAGCATTGCCAACACCTGCTTGTGAACCTATTATACTCATTGGCTGGTCGTCATTTGGAGCTCTATGATGTGGACCATGGAGATGGTGAGCACAAGAGGCAGGTAGCCAGCTTAATCAAGTATGTGCAATCAAAGCGAGGAGGAACAATGTGGGAGAATGAGGATGCGACTTTGGCTAGGCCCGAGCTCCCGAGTGCCGCATTGTTATCGGCTTTGGTTCTTGGAATGGTGGATGCCATTTTTTTCCAAGGTGACCTTCGTGAGCTGTGGGGGGTCGAGGCCCTGAAGTGGGCCATGGAGTGCACATCTCGGCACCTCGCATGCCGCTCTCACCAAATCTACCGTGCCCTTCGCCCTGCTGTCTCCAGCGACACATGTGTCTCATTATTGCGATGCCTTCACCGATGCCTTGGAAACCCTGTTCCCCCTGTGCTTGGGTTTGCGATGGAGATTCTCATGACTTTGCAGGTGATGGTCGAGAGCATGGAGCCTGAGAAGGTGATCTTGTACCCTCAGCTCTTTTGGGGATGCGTCGCCCTTATGCACACCGACTTTGTGCATATTTATGCGCAGGCACTCGGGCTCTTTGCTCGTGTAATCGACCGCCTCTCATTTAGGGACCGAACCACCGAGAATGTTTTGCTCTCGAGCATGCCAAGAGATGAGCTTGACTCCTCTTCCTCCGACCTTAGCCGGCTAGACTCTAGGGGCTATGACTCGACGATGGCTCAGAAAGAGGAGCAAGGGAGGGTTTCGGGCCTTCCGGCCTTTGAGGGGGTGCAACCCCTAGTTCTCAAGGGTTTGATGTCGACTGTGAGTCAGGGCCCAGCCATTGAGGTTCTCTCAAGAATCACCCTCCATTCTTGTGACTCGATCTTTGGGGACTCAGAGACCCGGCTTTTGATGCATATCACGGGCCTTTTGCCATGGTTATGCTTGCAATTGAGCTCGGCCCAACATCTTGAGAAAGCTCGCTCTGTTGCTGCCAATATCTCTCGATGGTGCAGGGCCAAGGGGCTTGTTGGGCTTGCGTCTGTTTTCTCGTCTTATGCACATGGCGAGCTTGCAGGGGTTGAGGAGTTGCTTGCGAAAGTTTCGCCATTGGTATGTGCAGAGTGGTTTCCAAAGCACTCAGCACTAGCATTTGGTCACTTGCTGAGGTTGTTGGAGAAGGGGCCAGCAGAGTATCAGAGGGTGATTTTGCTAATGCTGAAGGCACTTTTACAGCATGCCACCATGGATGCTGGCCAGAGCCCACAGGTAATGGTTCAAAAAGCTCGTGGAAATATCTTTTATAAGTCCCTTATAACAAAAACAGGCCCACCAATCCCAAGTTAAAATGCAAAAAAAAAAAGCAGGCCATAAAGAATGTCCATTTATGTGTTCATAACAGGCAACTTATTATATAGCAGCCTTTTCATAATGGCACCACAGGTGTTAGAATGGATTTCAAAAATTTAAAGCAAAGACTCCATTATAACCGCATTACATCATCTGTTAATGAAAAACATGTCTGTTGTATGTCTGTTTAAATAGGTTAATGAAATTTGGTGAGTTACTAAAATGCACCTTTATTTCCTTTGTAACACTGTCACATCCCTGATTGTAAAACACATCCTTCACGCTATCATGTGTTTTTTCCATTATGCTCACTTTTTTTTCTATGTTGCATCAGGTTTATGGGGTGGTTTCACAACTAGTAGAGAGCACGCTTTGTTGGGAAGCTCTGAGTGTCCTGGAGGCTCTATTACAAAGCTGTAGTAGCTTATCAGGGCACACTCATGAAACTAGTGAAAATGGGCAGGAAGAGAGGGTAATGGCCTATTCGCTAAAGGGGCGGAGTGGGCAGTTGCCTCAAGGTAGTTTAGGGGGGCAAGCAGAGGGGATGTCGGCTAAAGAGGCGGCTTTGCAAAACACAAGATTGTTTTTGGGCCGAGTCTTGGACACATATGGGATGGGCAGGAAGAGGGATTATAAGAGGTTGGTGGCATTTGTGGCGAATATAGGGCCAGCTACTGGTGTACAACAGAGGTGACTGTGGGTTGAGAGATGGTAGGAGTTTCTCTCTTTGTATTTTATTCTCTTCTGCGTTCCTCTCTTTGTATTTTATTCTCTTCTGTTTTGTACTTTATTGTAAATATAGATGTTGAATGTGTGTAAAGGTAATGGAGCTTGAGCAGCAGCACCACATGCTATTTTTTCCCCCTTTTTTGTACTGTGTGTGTGTGTGGATAGGAGAGCTTCAGTAATGTAGCACTGCTCATTATCTGTTACATTTTGGGACTTTTGTTTTCTGTACCATCTGTTTGTGTGTGTGTGTGCGTTTGTCTTGGATTTTCTAGATAAAAACATGTTCAAATGGTTGGTTGCCATTCGATAGTATAGATGGTCTTCCATGGTGGTAACCATGGCAACTGAGCCAGTGCTAGAGAGCCAGACTTTTTGTCAAAGGGGTGACCCATCATAATATGCCATTGGAATTAAAGGTGATGAGCGGAACTATGGAACTCAACACCATGGAGTGTTACCTTCCCTATGGGTTCTCTGGTTTCCATATGTAGGTCCCCTACCCCAGTCCCAGAGCTGTAGCCCAGGTGATCTAGCATCTTCTGTAATTGTCAAGACCGGTTTCAAAGAAAGCATAACCGGTTGGGCTAATGGATCTTGTTGCAATTGGCATGGTATCAGATGCCAAGAAGAAGAAGAATCCATGGCATCGTATCAAAGGTTTGCTGGATTCTTAGGGAAAAGGGCCTGAGAGGGGATCATCTATAGGTCCTTGTCTGGTTTGACTTAACTCACCTTGACCTCTCCCATAATACTACAGGAGAAAAGATATGGGGACTCGTAGCCTCACTGAAGGTATGATCTTTAATAGGGCAGAATGATGGATCAGGATTCGTGTAGTCCAACCTCAATGAATTGAGAAAAAGCTATGATGATGATGATGATGATGATGATTCTTTGCCATCGGAAATTTTATTCCTTCGACAATTACAGGTCCTTGACCTGCTCTACAACGAACTCTGGATAGATATGTACCATCACCAATCTTCTTTCTATATAGTTATTTAACATCACAAAAAATGGCTTCTATGATTCTATGCCCTTATTGTAGGGGCCAAAATATCTTGCTGCTTACGATTCTAGTGGAAGTACCTTCACTGGGTTGATCGATACTGGAATTCTCAATCAATCGATCTTTCGGATTATGGGTTTCCACATGAGGTTCCAGAAGGCATTCAAAAGTGCAGGTCATTGAAAAAGCTTTACACCAATGCATATTTTCTCTTGGGATTCCAAAAGCTTGGGTAGTCTCACTATCTTGGTTTCTTTAGGAATTTCTTGGAATAATTTAGCAGGCACTATACCAGATGTGTTCAGTAATCTTAGGGAACTGCAATTTCTCATTGCTTCTTCAACTGGTTCATGGGGTCGGTGCCCTCTTCCCTATCTTACTGCTCAATGTGTCAGGTGCTCAGTTTGAGGAATAGTTCAATGGAAGTTGAGATTGAAATTTGATTGGAGGCATGCCTGTTCTGAAAACCTTAGATAGTAGTTATAATCAGTTCGCCAGTCCCCATCATCGGCTCTCTTAGCCTCCATAGTGGAAAATCATAAACCTGGCAAGGAAGAACTTCTATGACAAAATCCATAATGATCTCAAGAACTTACAATTTCTCACTCTTTTCTCTTGTTATCAAAAACATCTTTAGAAACATTTCGAGTACATTAAGGATTCTATAGGGGTGCCGGAATCTCACTGGTCTGGTCCTCACAAAAAATTTCCACATTGAAGAGCAATATTTCAGGCAATGTTTTGGCATTTAAAGGATTTGATTGGCTCTCCCTCACAAACTGTGGCCATTATGGATTGATGCCACTGTTGTTGCAGAGCTTGGAGAAGTTGCAGATGCTTTGCTGGTCTCGAAACCATCTATCTGAAAACATTCCTCATTGGATAGGAGGCTTTCATGACCTTTCTACTTGGACCTTTCAAACATCTCACATGCTGGAGAGATTCCCGAAAGCCTAAGAAATTTCAGAGCCTCACTTCTGACATTGCCTCCTTCCATTGTGCTCTCCCTCCGGCCGTTGTTTGAGCAACAATTGGGCTGAATGGCCCGGTTTGTCCTGAATTGGCAACATGAAAAGGCCCAAGACATTAGATCTAAGTTGTAAAAAATTTTCGGGCGCCATTCCTGATGAGATCTCGGATATGGGGAGCCTCAAAATCTTCAATTTTTCTTGGAACAGGTTTTCTCAATCCATTGCGGACTCGATGGTCCAGCTTACATTTTTGTCTAGATTTAATGCATCACTCATGTGGGGACATGCAACATCGGCTTGTCGTGGATAGTAGTAGCATGTGGTGTCCATGTATTGTGAGGGGCATGGAGCAGGTTTTTGTTGAATTATATTGTTTGAAAGCATAATATTATCTGTCTAGCTCCTACACGAGCAAATTCTACACGAGCAGATTCTACACTTGCTTCATTAGGCAAAACCCTAACTGGGAGTATTCTTAGGACCCTAATATTCGTGGACGTAAACTACTCAACCAAGCAACCAACTATAAAAAATTAAACGAAATAAAATAACAAATCCTAGAAGTGCTTTAAAAAATCATGCTTGGGATAGGATCTAGGCATTCATGAACACAGATCTCTCCCTTTTTTTTCTTTGCTAATTTATACATACGATGATTTTGAAGTCGATCCTAGAATATAAGATCAAGAAAAATCAGCTTTTGCCCGAGGGAGCAAGTGTACAATTTCTTCTACAGAGTATAGTTTGTAACTTTTGCCTAAGGGACCAACTCCACAATTTGCTTTGTATAGTTTTTGTCTTTTGATCGAGGGAGTATGCGAAAATTTGTTCTATAGAAATATTGACCAAAGGGTAATGGGGTCTTTGTGTGAAAGTCAATGTTATGTTGTGGCCATAAATGTTACTTTCATTGGTCTGTTTATTCTATTTCCTTGATGAAAGTCTCAAAACATTTGTACAATGTATCTTTCAACATGCCCTAAAATTCTCGGAGAAAAGCAATTTGGTGTCCATCGGCCTTGGTGCTCAATCTCCATTTAAACTGAATAACTCTACATTTTATTTATTTAGCTCTTATTCTTGGAATGATCTTGCTGAGATATTAATTTAAACAGAATATCAACATACACAATCGAGATCTTACCTTTGCTGCGAAGATCGTAACTTCGGATTGCTTTGTCATCAAAACGTTTCGGAGATATTGATTCTCTGCATTAAGTTGTTTTTGCCTTAACCAATGATTTTAAAAATGGATGGGTGACCCTGATCGGTCACCCCAAAACCGGTCTGGATCAGTGAATTGGCAGTTTGGAATGCTATTTCACTGTGCAAAAAAAATAGTAAACCATCGAAAAAATACGTGAAGAAACAACGAACGTGCCAAAAACCTGTCCAGATCGCCATTTTACTATAGAGAATCCCCGTTTTACTATGCAGAACCATCAATTAGTTTTTAGACTCGGCTGTTTTCCTATATACACATAGAACTGGAATGGAGTGACTGATTCCCGAGTCAAACTGGGCAATTCCATGCCGACCCGGCATTTTTTAAATCACTACCTTAAACAATTGACTATGAGATAGAAGAGCCTCCATCACTATCCTTCAACCATTTAATCCCTTATCTCTAATGACATAACACCTCTTCTAATCTTTTTGGGCCTAGACGAGCCAAAATGTGTTTTAAGTATATATTGTATATATTAAATATTTGAGATTATATACTATAAAACCATTCACTTTTGGTAAAAGGAAGGTCAAAATTGCTCTTAGCTTGAAATCCTGTAGGTGTCACAATACTCGATTTGAACTTTATATGCAATTGATGGCACGTCACCAATCACCTGATTTTATATCCAATAGTTAATAATGATTGTGACATCCTTATATCAAAAGTAAATGGTGTTATTATACACATGTCCTAAATATTTTTTTTATATTTATATCGGGTCAATTTAATTTCTTTTGGTTCAAGTTGAGTCACATGCTTTATTATAATGAATTCAGCCTTGGCATAAGCTAGTCTGGAAACTAGATTTTTAAGCTCGAACATCATCATCATCAAAGCTTTTTCTCAACAGGATCAATTATATGAATCCTAATTCGTCATTCCACTTTATCAAAAACCATACCTACATTACAATATTTCGGGCTGAACTTTGACGATGGCTGTTCCGGGTCCAACATGGAGTTAAGAATCCTGTTCAAAGCGTTCCATACTTTTATTCCAACTTCTAACCTCTCAATACATTTAAGTCAGAGTCAATGCACATGAGCTTAGCACCATCCAAAACTCCATGCCTTTGGGACCACGTGTTCTATGTACAGCTGAGGGACCACTGTAGACCAATTTCCAAATAATTAAACAAGGAGTTGGAGTACGTCATCCTTGCTATAGGAAAAGTCCTTCATGAGTTCAGCTATAGGAAAAGTCTTTCATGAGTTCAACGGGTGCAAGAGCCGGCTGACTCACCGTCCATCTAAAAGATGGACCTTGTTAAAAACTCACAAGGTATATATATAGAGATATTTTAAAAAAAAAATCACATTTTTAATATAAAAAATTTTAATTTTTTTTTTTTCACGTTCATGATCATCTTAACCTATATCATGAATTCTTAAAATTTTATATTAAAAATCCATTTCTAAGATAGTTTAAGAGGGAACCCGTATATGTATAGTATGAGTCGGATGACACATAGAAATCTCATCCTTTGCTATCTCTCCATTAAAATTGAGGGCCTTCCTATATTGCCTGACCTCGAGGATCCATTCCTTGGTTTAAGTACTAGCTAGTTGGACTCCTTCCCAGACTGATCCATGCTCTGAGCATCTGAGACCGTAGGATTAATTACGATATTTTGACATCCTATATGAGATATTTTTTTGGCCATTCCAAACATTAATGGCCATTTTGGTCAATTGTCATCCAGAAGTTTTAATGACCACGTGGCCTATTCCTGTTGGTTTAGCTCACCCAACCCCAAAATAAATTCAAATCGAATTTGAATAATAATACAAACTGAAAATCTTTTTTATAAAATGTCAACCTTATATTATTGAAATAGCCACACCTCAAAAATCTCGTGAAAGCAATATTAAAATCCTCCACTTTGATCATTTTGACATTGAAATGTATGAATATGAAGAAAAAATTAATTTTAAGTCCTAAAAAAATGCATCTTATAACAAATTATTTAGATTATCTATTTTCTTGGTTTTCAAATATTTATAAATATACTGAATGCGTACTATTTTTTAAAACTTTAAATTTCATAATTAGGAATAAAAATAGGTTTTCAAGCCATAAGTTTTCAGTATTAGAACTACATCTTCAGATAAAATTTAGAGGCGCACCCTTACTTGTACAATATAAGGAGGGCGTGTATATAAACCTCACCCTTTCTTTCTTTGTGTTCTTCTTCATACTAAACCAAGATCCAAATTCCTTCTCTTGTACTTATTTGACATCGTTCTTCTCCTTCCCTTTCCTTCCTTGTTTGGGCCTATTTGACCGGACCCCGGACTGATTGGGTCTAAGTTAGACTCACCCATGGTCGACACAAATGTGGGTCCAGGTCAAGTGGACCCAAACCCAACTTGCTTGGTCAATTCAGGTCAAGTCCAAGTCAAAATATTAAATAATAATAATTATGTATTATATGAAATTTAATATTAAATTCTATATATTATACATATATGTGTGGTTGGGCTGGATCATCCCAGACCTAAACCCAAACCCAAACTGACCTAATTTTAAGGTTCCAAACCTGACTCAGTCAGGTCGACCCATTGCCCCCCCTGAAATACTTGTTCTTCTCCTTCTTCTTACTTCTTTATAGATAGCAATATTGCTTCCCATATACAAAACCAATCTCTTATATGTTGTGACTTAGGTGAAATTATAAAGAAATCATGTAGAATAGATTTTTAGAGCAAAACTTTAGGAAAATTTATCAAAATATACATGAGATATGTACTATTAACATTTTACATGTATTATTTTATTTCAAAATGTTGGTTATCTTATTGATATATAAAAGCGCCTGGATTATTTTTTGAGAATGGGGAACCACTCTCTTGCATGTTGTGACTTAGGTGAAATTATAAAGAAATCATATAGAATAGATTTTTAGAGCAAAATTTTAGGAAAATTTATCAAAATATACATGAGATATGTACTATTAACATTTTACATGTATTATTTTATTTCAAAATGTTGGTTATCTTATTGATGTATAAAAGCGCCTAGATTATTTTTTGAGAATGGGGAACCAATCTCTTATATGTTGTGACTTAGGTGAAATTATAAAGAAATCATGTAGAATAGATTTTTAGAGCAAAATTTTAGGAAAATTTATCGAAATATACATAAGATATGTACTATTAACATTTTACATGTATTATTTTATTTCAAAATGTTGGTTATCTTATTGATATATAAAAGCGCCGAGATTATTTTTTGAGAATGGGGAACCAATCTCTTATATGTTGTGACTTAGGTGAAATTATAAAGAAATCACGTAGAATAGATTTTTAGAGCAAAATTTTAGGAAAATTTATCAAAATATACATGAGATATGTACTATTAACATTTTACATGTATTATTTTATTTCAAAATGTTGGTTATCTTATTGATATATAAAAGCACCTAGATTATTTTTTGAGAATGGGGTTGGGGTCATCATGGTAGCACTACTTGTGTCATAACAAAGGTCTAAGCTTCCATTCTCACTAACGTATTAAAAAACCACTAACGATTTTAAAAATGGGTAGGGGCTCGTCACCCTCACTGAATAAACCTAAGCTTTGAATTACCCACAAAAAAAAAAAAGCACCTAGGCCACATAAAATTTCAAATTTCTTCCAATAAGAAATAAGACCTAAAAAACATCAATTGGGTAAAAGATGCATGAATAAATTTCCTTGTATCTATCACTGGATAATGCAAGAAGGCATCCAAGCAAGCTTGTATTGATAAATGGATGAACAAGAAGAATCCTGAAAATTTCCCTCACAAAATAAAGGTACAAGAAAATATCATATTGACTTTTTTCAAAAGCATTGATGGCACTTGCCATATCTTCCGAAGTCATAGATCTAGTGACCCGATATAAATCTTTAGGTGAACAATCTACCCCATTGATCAGGATTTTGAAACACCACTTGACGGACAATAAATATTAAAAGGGATTGTACACAATGAGACTATTTATCGTTGATACAAAAAGGTCACATTTACTTACAACAATCTTATGTAAAATCTGATAGCTTGAGTGTGTTACAAAGTTCGAAAAAAAAATTTTTGGAGTTTGAGTTTGGTCAATGGGATAAATAAAACCATCCAATTTCACATTCAACGGTCAATATTTATTATGACCACCTTATACCAATAATAAATGATCTCATTGTATACTTTTTCATATTAAAATCTTGAGGAAATCTTCACTTATTCCGATTCTGAAAAAGCTTGAAGAAAATTATTAAGGATAGCGCATGGACAGTTACTACAAAATAATATAAATAATAAAAAATTCCCAAAATTTTAATATGGCCCTAGTTTCCAATAATATAAAATTGAATATGCTGGCTTGACAACTTGAAAAATGTCACCTACAACGGAGAGAGAGAGAGGAAATATAAAGAAAAAGAAAGGCCAACAAACCAAAAAGAAATGTCACCACTTATTAATATTAATATAGCCCACCCAATCACAATTCATCAAATAAAATAAATACTAAAAATAAAAAAGCAAAGCCCAGCAACAAGAAATGAATGGAATCATCAAATAGATTAAGCCTTACTCCATGTATTCCAAAATTGATGAAACAGCATAGGAAAAAAATATAAAAAAATGTAAACTAAGAAAATGATTAAGCCTTAGTCATTGCATTCCAAAATTGATGAAACAACATAGGAAAAAAATATAAAAAAACGTAAACTAAGAAAATAAGAGCAATGACCAATAAAAACCCATTAAACAACAGGAAATGAAAAATTAAATAAATAATATATAGAACATACAATAAGTTTATGAACTAACTTGCCCAATGAATAATGGAAAAACTCATAATTATGCTAATATTTCAAACCTCTCAAGGTCTATCTTGATCACTTTCTCAATCCCATAAGATATCCCTTTCTCAATTTCCAGGATTTACAAACGTCTGTTTTCGTTGAACCGTTGTTGAGATAGGGTTTTTTAATCAAGAAAACCTCTTATCCTCTTTTTAGATCTAGAATCTCAAAGCAATAAAAGTTGAGCAAAAAGAGTCCGAAGGATAAAGCTCTAGCTCTAAAACTAAACACTTTTTTTTTTGTTGTTGTTGTTGAGAAAATCATTTCATGCAGGCTGGGTCGTATTTCTACATTATGCGGTCCCAATGTATAAAGCATCTATCTTAAAGATGGATATAAATAGGTGGTCCATTTAAAAATAATTGAAACTAATGATCCAAATGTTTTCCTAATAAAATCGTTATTTTTATTTCTTAACATTTATTTATTTTTTTATATTCATAATTTTTATGTTAGAGATTACATGAAGTAAAAATTTGGGTCCGAAAATCTATCTCAAAAATAGACTTTTAAGAGTCGACTCATTACTACATGGACTCATAGAAACCGTATTACTTTTTTGGGTGTTGTTTTCTGTATTTGGTGGGGTGGGGGAGAGGAGGTGAAGAAAGAGAGAAAGAAACAGGTGTCTCATGTTGAGAGAGATAGAGAGAGAGAGACTTACATTTGAATAAAAGAGGAAGTCATGTTTCATTTTTTAAGTTAGGATTTATTTTTTTTTGGTAGATAAGTGGAGAATATAGGCCCCTACCCATTTTAGAAATAGTATGTGGAGGAAGTCATGTTTCATTTTTTTAAGTTAAGATTTTTTTTTTTTTGGTAGATCAATGGAGAATATAGGCCGCTACCCATTTTAGAAATAGTATGTGGCTTTTGAATGTGTAACTGGAAATGAAAACCCAAACCGGTATTAAAGGCTCGTGGTGCTACCATCACGGCCTCAACCCCAGTCCTAAAAAAAATAAGAAAATTCGTCGAGCCATTAATCTTGAGAGATTCAAAATATAGACCAACATTACTCAGGAGAGAGAGAGATTAATAACACTTAAGAGAAGTCTATCACAATAAAAATGAAAAATCGAGAAAAATGAGAAAAAAAAGATAAAAGAGATTCTTGTCAAAAGATTAAAGGAGGTCGCCTAACATATAATGATTAAAATCTTAGACATTACAAGAATGTAAAAAAATTGAAAATATATCCAAAAACACATTATTCTTTTTGTTCTTATTTTTTGGCATGTAGGCTTCATCTCTCATTTTGGGTTGTGCCTTTTGAAGGGACCTCACCGTGGCTTATTATAATCCACAACATCACTACACTATTCAAACTTTTCTTCTTTTTCCTTATTTCTTATTGTTCTTGATCTTCTTTTTTCAGCTTGGTCTATTTAGGGTGTACACGCGCACATAATATTATGGGATTGTATAAAATGGGACCATTTACTTTTAATACGAGAATAAAAGTTCATAATTTCTTATAACCATATGTGAAATTTTAGAGCTTTGATGTATCACAAAATTCAAGAAATTTTCTTTTGAACTTTGAGCTTGATCAATATAATAATTGCAGCCAATCAACTTTATATTATATAGTCAAGATTAATTATGATCACCATATACGAAAGGTAAATAGTCTCATTATATACTATATATATATATATATATATGGCAGTGATTTCATGCAACAGTTGTATAGTAATATGATGCAACAACCTTCAAAAATCATGTTAGGGCTATTTGTTTGATCCAAAGTTTGAAATATACATTATTTTAATTCTAATGAACAATTAGAAAAAATAAAATTAAAAACGCAACTTAGAAAATATTTTTTAGCCCAATTAACATAGGCCATCCATTTTGGTGTGATGGTTAGATATAGGCCTTAGAAGGGTTTTTTTTTTTCTTTACCAATTTTTTTATATGGTTTTATTATGATTAGATGAACAATGTTAAAAAAGATAAAATAATTTTGAGTTTGTAAAGGCTAAGGTCTTGAAATTCGCCAAATAAATGGTCTAGTTCCGTTGTTGGAGGAGACACATTTTGACCATATCTAAGATTCAAATTAAACTATTTTTTTGGAGATTGATTATTGAGATAAAGAGAGTGTGTGTGCAAAATTTTGGGTCATACAAATACTACAAACATGGTTTTTTCTAGAAGTGTCGTTGCATTATACTATAATACAACCGTTGCATGAAATCATTGCCCATATATATATATATATATAGGAGAAATGATCATATAGGACCCTCTCCCACCCATGTGTGTAGGACCCTAAAAGATCGTTATTAAATTTGGAACGGATCTCTAAAAAATTCAAGTCTCACACCCATGTGATAACTTTTCTAATGATCCGTGTCAAATTTAATGGGAGTCCTTTGAGGTCCTACACACATGGGTGGGGGAGAGTCCTATATGATCATTACTTTTATATATATATTTATATATATATATATGCCAATGATTTCATGCAACCGTTGTATAGTAATATGATGCAACAACCTTAATAAACCATCTTATTGCCATTTGTTTGATCCAAAATTTGAAATATTAGATATTTTCAAACAATCACAAAAAGGTAAAATTTGAAAACGCAACCCATAAAGTATTTTTTTAGCTCAATTAACATTGACCATTCATTTTGGTGAGATGCTTAAATCTAGGTCTTAGAAGGATTTTTTCATTTTCAAATTTTTTTGGATGGCTTTATTATCATTAATGAACAATGTTAAAAGAGAAAAAAATGATTTGGAGTTTATAAAGGCTAAGATCTTGAAATTCACAAAATGAATGGTCTAGATTCGTTTTTGGAGGGGACTGATTTTGAACATATCAAGGGTTCAAATTGAATTTTTTTTTTTTTTTTAGGATTGATTATTGAGATGAAGAGAATGTGTATGCAGAATTTGGAGTCGTACAAATACCACAAACATGATTTTCTAAAAATGTCGTTGCATTATAATACAATATATATATATAGTCGTGGGAGGCAAGGCACACAGGGGAGTAGG
>NW_006499435.1:2294696-2327805 GCF_000471905.2 Amborella trichopoda
AGTAGTAGTAGTAGTAGTAGTAGTAGTAGTAGTAGTAGTAGTAGTAGTAGTAGTAGTAGTAGTAGTAGTAGTGTAGTGTGTGGGNGGGGGGGGGGGGGGGAATGGAGGGTAAACACACGCAGATAAATGGTTTTTAGGATGTAGAATGCTATATTTTTCATCATAGAAAGAGATATAAAATGATTGAAATATCTTACCTTAATTTCCAAATAACTTAGGATGCCTGCCAGCATAGGCCATATGTTGTGGAGACTGTATGGTGAGGATTTAGAGTATCATTAATCTTCATCTGATTCCATGGCTATCTCAAGGTTGTGTCAGCTCCTTATCTAATTCAATTTCTATGTTTTTGCTTTAGTTTCTCTTACCCAAATATAATTTGAAAAAGAAACCCCTCTAATCATAAACATCTTATCTGATGTATTCCTAGATCATTCTAGTGCAAATCTTTTTTGAAAAGGAAGCTCTCATTGTAGAAAAACTTATTGCTATTATATTGTCATCCAAATATTATGAATAAAAGCTTGATATAGCATGTTGTAAGGTGGAAGTGAGGAGGGCATTGTGTCTCTCTTGCTTTAATCACACATGCAATGCACATACATCCCACTTATATCATTGTACATTGTAGAATGGAAACATTTACAAATTCATATCCCAATATGCCCATATTTTTTGAGCTTTACAACATTGTCAAATGCTTCATCATTAAATATTTTATATTTTTTTTCATGATATCTTGAAAAATATAAAGCCCAGTGCTTTTATCACCCTTAAATTCAAATTATGTCTCAATTAACTTGATGAAATACAAGAAGAAGATGCCGTTTTGTCATTCAAACTTGCTTCTAGCCCCTCCTCAATTAATTTACTTTCCTAATAATTAGTGACCCTCAGTATACAATTGCAGTTGCAGTCTCTTGCGCCATCTGTTTTAAAACGAAATAAATATTTCGACACGTGTTAATAAAGTAAATGTCAGCTTTCTGACACGATTTTAAATTTTCTAACAACGTGTCAAACTATCTGCTTCGTCTGCTTTAAAACGAAAGACATGTGACTTTGTGGATGCACTGTCGAAATGTGGCCGCAGTCTCTAAAAACATTTTCCTCCATTAAAATTATTTGAAATGGAGAGTGCAAATGTTCCAACACAGTTTCAAAAAAAAAATTGATGTCTTGTCAAAGAAGTTTACATCATCAGCTTTTTTTTTTTTTTGATACAGTATCAACATTTCATAACATTGGCTTTTAAATTGAAGGTGCACAAGTACAGGGTTGCACTCATTAAAGTGTGATAGGAACCTCACTTAAACATTTTCCCTTCTAGTATTTAAACTTCATATGTTCAAGTAATCAATTAATTGTTTCACCTTCCTCTCTAACTATTTTCCATGATTTCACTTTTTTCTTTCTTTTTCCTTTTTATCAAAATAAACTTTATTCCGTCCAACAAGGACTAGAAATCCTAAAGCCCCATTTTAGATGTCCCTTATTTTCGACACAACATAAAAACTCCGTATAATTGCGCCTGCGTGGATGGTATGCAAGTTTGGCATGCTACTAATATTGTTCAAGATTAGAACCAAGTTTGTTAAGAAAACAAATATAAAAGCCTTGTTTTGGTCTCATTAATATTGTTATGGGATTATATACTATGAGATTATTTATTTTTAGTACGAGTAGGTCGAAATCATTTTTAGCTAATGGACATGAAATCTAATATATGAAAGTGTGTCAAACTACATTCGAAAATTTTTATTTTAGATTTTGTGCCCAAACAATAATAAATACTCAACCACCAATTTCAAATATAACGGTTAATGATGCTTATGAACCCCTTGCTTCAAAAGTATACATTTCTTATTGTTCCACTTGCCATTGTCCTTTGAAGAATGCCTATTTTTAGTATTTGCATTGCCAGTGAAGGCAGGTAAAGATAAGTCCTAGGCATCCAATTGGGGCTTGAATAAATCCAATGGCTAAACTTCTCTCTCCAATGGATATAATCCATTAAGATACTTGGGAAGTCCCAAATTCTAATTAGAAACACACATTTTATAGAAAATGAAGTATAATTTTTGGAAAAGTATATAATGAAATCATTTATCTATAGTACAAGGTGGTCACAATTAATCTTGACCATTAGATGTGAAATTAGATGGTTGGTTTTTTCCATTGACCAAGCTCAAACTTCAAAAGTAATTTTCTTAAACTTTGTGACACACTGAAGCTATCAAATTTCACATCTGACGTCCGATAATTGTAAGTAATTGTGAACCCCTTATACCAAAGATAAATGGTTTCATAATATACAATCCCTTTATCACTCCCACTTATCCCTATAGGTTTTATTTCCAATAACTAATTCCATAAGAGGTCCATATGCCCAGTTTTAAATGAGAGTTTAATACATGTGCAATTAATTATGTCCCCTCTTATCCTTGTGAAGTGGATGCCTTGGTCAGTTACCAATATCTTTCAGTGATATCCCAACATGAAAGCAAGGCATTTCCTAATAAAAATCCTCTATTTCACGTGACACTGCATTAAAGTTTCCAAGAAAAACCAATAGTAATAGGCCAGTTGACATTCAAGTCCCTTTGAAATATGACTTAGCAAAGTATAAAGAAATATGGTGGGCAATAGCCCATTGAACCATGAGCAAGCAAACTAGATGAAACAAAAGAGATATCACATCCGAATCAATCACACAAATATTTAGAAAAAATAATTTTTTTTGAAATCCTCAATAAATTGCATGTATTTTGCTAAACAATAGATAAAGAAGAAAAAGGTTGGTCAACAATAGATAAAGAAGAAAAAGCCTTGCTCAACTCTAGTTGAGAATTATTGAGATTGGGGTTGGGGTCGTGGCAGTAGTGTCACCTGAGGCATCGTTAAAAGTCACACCCTCCATTATTACTAATACTTTTAAAGAATTACTATTATAGGTAAAAAAAAGGCATCAAATTGATCAGTTCGACATCGGCAATTATAACACATTATCTGAGCTGTTAATTTTTTAGTGCCCGCAGTAATGTGGGTATATATTAACATCTTAAAAAACAAAAAATTAATGCCCATAGATTCGCTTGTTCTATATTGTATTTAGAGCTTCCAATTTCATAATATGGGTAAATATAGATTCCTTGGCGAGTTTCAGCATTTTTTAGGTTTTGAGGTGCGGCTTTACTTTCTGTCTTAAAACCGAGGCCTTAAAATCACACTCATTTTCAGGTTTTGAGGTACGGCTTTATTTTTTGTTTTAAAACCTAGGCCTTAAAACCACACTCATTGAAAAAATCCCAGTTCTTAAAATAAGTTGCCTTACCTAGGAGTTTTATGTTCATGAGATTGTAAATAGAAAGTATGCATCACCGTCTAATCCAGGGATGGATGATGATGGGAAGGCTAGAGCCATCGAAAATTCACGTGATTCAAGTAACAGGACCACCGCCTATCTCATCACCGTCCATCCTTCACATTGGAAGTTGAATGACAGTCATGATCATAAGATATCAATAACCATGGGATCATCATATGCTTTAATTAATTGATTTCCTGTATTTTTTTCACTAATATCTCTCTCCCTATCTAAAATATCACGCTTTCCCTTTACTCCCTAATTTCTCTCTCCCTCTCTAAATTGCCTACTCCATTCCTATCAATAATCTCTCTCTCTCAAAAAATACTTCCTTCCACGTCTAAACATAATAGGGTCAAAGTTTATTACAAAAGTCTTTTTAAAAAATTACAAAAAAAACTTAACACTGTGCTTTCCATGCAATTTACCCCCAACTTTGTTTTTTTTCTCAACATACATTTGTTATGTAAATACCTCAAACAAAATAAAAAATACCTAAAGTAACCTCTTTTACTTTTTACCTTACCCCTCTGTCCCACCAAAATAAACTAAGCTCTTTTACTATTACCTTACCCCTATGGTCCACCAAAATAGGGGCTCCAATACCGTGTAAGTGTGTTTAGCGATTAGGGCTCCGTCATTATATAAAGTGAGGTTCAGTAGTAGCACTCCAACACTGTGTAAATTGCGGTCCGACAGTAGGGCTCTGGCACTATTTATAAGTGCGGTCCGGCAGTAGATATTATTGGATTCCAGGGCTCCGACACTATGTAAAGGCAGTCCGAAAGTACTCAGTTTCGGTTCGGTAGTTGTCTTAAGGCGGTCCGACACTTATGCGCTCCGAGAATATGTTGTTGTGCTCCTGCTATGTGTTACTTGGTCCAAAGGTCAACCTCAAATCTGACCAAAATGACTTTTATGTATGGAAAAGGCATTTTCATCTAAAAAATTAACTTTTTTCCTTGAGATTATTTGCATAGAAACATTGTTTTGGAAAAAAAATGATAGAAAAAATTAGGTTGGGAGTAAGTTACATAAAAAAAACGTCGTCTTGAGATTTTTTTTTTTTAACTTTTATATGTTTTTTCACTAATAAAAAATATATTTTTAAAGTGGATTTTACCGGGTGTTGCACGTGTATATATGAGTCGATTGACTCATAGACACCACTAAGGACACGGTTTTTATTAGTCCTAAAACTTATAGGTAGACATTAATCCCCCTCTTCATACCTCCTTTTTAGATAGATTTTTTACCTAACATTTTGGGTATATATAATGGATAACATGAATAGGTAAAAAAATAAATTTTAAAAACTAATAATGATGATTTTTTGAAGGAAAAATATAAACAGTTAATTTCACTTTTTATTTATTTATTTTTATTTAGAGATAACAACTCCAAAGAGGTTGTGGGGCACCTTAGGTATATGTAATCTATGACATGGAGAACATGAATATGGAAAATATATAATTTTAAAAACTAAAAAAAATGTCTATTAAATTTTTAAAAAGGGAAAAGTACAAAAAAACCTCAACGACTACACTTACTATGTAACTTACTCCCAACCTAGTTTTTTCTCTCACTCTTTCCCCGAAACAAACTTTCTATGCAAATACCCAACAAAACAAAGTTCAGTTTTTTTAGACGAAGATGTTCTTCCTGTATACAAAAATCAATTTGACCCGATTTTTTTTTATGACTTTTGAACCCCAGTAGCACATTGTTAGAGCACACAATCACATTGCCGGACCCATTATTCCAAAAACTTAAGTGCCAGATTGTCCTAAGCTAACTACCGGACCGAAATTAAGAATTATCGGGCTACCCTTTACATAGTGCCGAATCCTTGGAATCTAGTAACATCTACTGCCGGACTGCGCTTCGCAACTGCCACATCGATGTAACTTCAGATTTTTTACTGCCAGACCGCACTTGCACATTATCGAAGCCCAGTAACTACAAAAGTATCTAATGTTGGATTGCCCTTTGCAACTGCCGCAGCCCTGTGATTCGAGAAGTTTTACTGCTGAACCGCACTTACAGTGACTTCAGAGAGACCCCAGAAGTTTTACTGTCGAACCGCACTTATACAGTGACTTCAGAGAGTTCTATCGCCGGACCTCATTTAGATAGTGACGGAGCCCTATTTTGGAGGGATAAAGATATGACCCTCTATACCCTCAAAGGTCTTGGTCTAGAGTTTCAGTCTTTTGAGACCTCCTTGATGACCAAACCAATATTTTCGTGTTTTTCGGAGCTTCGATCCTCTCTTTTCACATTTGAAGCTCGGTTTGTATCTTCATCGGTTATTGAAAGTAATCATCAAGCCTTAGTGAACACATTATTAGGGCAAAGAGGTGGATTTATTCAAAGACATGGTCGTTATGGAAGTAAATGAGGTAGAGGTCACAATCCAAGTCAACAAAGCATTTATTTTGGTGGGATAAAAGAGAGAGATATAGGTAAAGTAAAAATAAAGGAGAGTAGTTTAGGCATTTTTTTATTTCTTATTTGGTTAGGAGGTATTTACATAGAAAATTTGTTTTGGAGAAAAAAATGAGAAAAGAAAATAAGTTGGCTGAGTTGGGGTAGTTTTGATTTCTCTTTGTAATTTTTTCTTTAAAAAATTAAAGAGGTTAAATATAGACTGTCCAGAAATATCCCTGAAAGAATCACATTTTAAATGCTAGAAATATTTATTTATTTTTTTCATATTGATGATGATCTTTTCCTATATTAGAATGATAAAAAATCTTAGGTTTAAGAGGGAGCCGCATATGTACAATATGCGTTCGCTGACTCATGAAAACCCCATCCAATTCTAAACCGTTAATCTCTTAGATAAATGCGGGACCTCCTTTTTTAAGGTAGATGTGGGACGCCGCAGGGGACGCTAATGTAGTTGTACGTTCCCCGACACACAAAATCACTTTACCGACGATAAATAGGGCTCCGTGATGGCGAACCAGATTAGATTTTGGTGCCCTGGTGGGAGAAGAGAGGAGAGAGAGGGAGAGATTGCAAGGGAGATTTTAAGGATCAATAATTAAGGAGAATTAGGGTTTCTCTCGCTGTAGTTGCCGGGAAGCGAATATGTCGAAGGACGAGAAGAAAGTGACCTTGAAAAGCTCAGATGGAGAGGTTTTTGAGGTCGAAGAGAGCGTTGCAGTAGAATCTCAGACCATTAAGCATATGATTGAAGATGATTGTGCAGGTAATGGCATCCCTCTCCCGAATGTTTCGAGCAAGATCCTTGCTAAGGTTATAGAGTATTGCAAGTACCATGTCGACGCTCAAAAAGTCACAGAGGATAAGACCCAGGAGGAGGAGATCAAGAGCTGGGACGCTGAGTTTGTCAGGGTCGATCAGGCCACCTTGTTTGATCTCATTCTGGTAAAAGAAATAAAAGCGCTCTTCTCTCTCATCTGTTTCCTCTTTTTTTTAGTTATTTAATATTTTTTTTGAGAAATAGTTATTTGATAATTTATCTTTGATTTCTTGGAATTATGTTTTGTTTTGGTGGATCTTGTGATCTGATGGTCGGTTTCTTGCTATGGTTGTTACTTGCCCTTTCTTGAACATGGATTTTGTTGGTGTTTGTTTTCTTGATCAGGTTTCTCTTTTTGTTTAATTTTTTTGAATCTGTTAACTTGAAGGTTATCTCTTTGTTCGTGTTATGATTTTCTGTTGCTGAATATGGTGAAAGAAGGTGAAGTATTTTTTGTTTGCTGTATTATTTTGAAGCCGTGTGTTAGGGTTTCAGTATTTTGATGCATTATGATTTTTTTTATGCTGATTATGGAGAAAGAAAGAAAACGTTTGTGGTTTGCTGTACTATTTTGAAGGTTATTCGGCTAGGATTTCAGTCTTTTAATGCAGAACATTAGGGAAGGGCTCTCTGTTTCGTTTAGAACCTTTCTAAAATTGGGCTGGGTTTTTATTGATTGATGATGTTTCTTTATCTTGGTCTTTTCCATTATTGTCGATCTGGTTCTCTTTTTGGTGTTGATTGATTTATAATGTTGAATATGGAGAGAAGAGTAAATTATTCTGGGCTTGCTGTACTTTTTTAAAGGTTTGAGTCTTTTGGTGCAGTATAATTTCGTTATGTTGAACATGGAGAAAGAAAGTAAAGGATTGTGGTTAGCTGTACTATTTTGAAGGTTATTGGGTTAGGGTTTCAGTCTTTGGATGCATAGTTTCTCAAGAAGGGCTCTTTGTTTATTTTTTTGAAAGATGCCCTGATACATTATTATGATACAAATAAAAAGTCGGGTTTTTTATATTTTTATATTTTCTTGAATTTTAGATTTGGCATTATTCATATTTTTTGTTTATTTAGGGTTATTTTATATGTTTTTATATGTTTTTGTTGTCGAGATTTGAGGGGTATACAAGATATTTATTTTAGAATTTTAGGAGATATTTTTTGGATGGAGAGAAATGTGAAGGATTATCTTAAATGATACTTTCTAATTTTTAGAAAGTCATTCTTTTAGTTAGAAAGTCAAACTTTTGGTAAAGATGTAGTTAGAAAGGTTATCCTTTTTAGGAAAGAAGTCAGTTTTTAGAAAGACGGAGATAAATGTGTTTTTATTTATTTATTTTATTATTTCAGTGTATTTAAAGGGAAGAGTCCCTCATTGTGATGAACAAGAGAGATTGGAATTGAGTAAAGTTGATCAAAAGCACTTTTTGGGGTGGATTCCCCTCTTGACCTTAAGAGAGGGTATATTCTTTAAAAATTTTATTTTCTGATTTATTATTATTTCTCCCTGCATGACATTAGATATGTGGTATCTACAAAAGATCTTAGGAGAAGTGAACACAGGCATCCCATATGTTGGGTGGTCTTACAAAAAGTAAAACTTAGTAGCAGACGTTAAGAGAGGGTATATTGTGTCAAATTTTTATTTTATTTTTATTTTCTGATTTATTATTATTTCTCCCTTCATCACATTAGATATGCGGCATCTACAAAAGATCTTACGAGAAGTGAGCATTGGGTGCTCTAAAAGTAAAACTTAGTAGCAAAAAGGAAAGAAGAGTATTCGTACAAAAAATACAACATTCAAGTGGTTAAGGCCCTCCCATAAGATGGGTCCTCAGAATGATCATGAGAATAAAGTCCGTAAAGAATCAAAAAATAGAACTGTCGAATGAAAAAGGGGATAAGAAGAAAAAAGGCCTTCAAAAAAGTGCAGGTAGGAGTGAGAAGTTGGCATGCAGCTAAGAAAATAGAAGCTGACAACTAAAAGAGTAAATTGCAGTTACGTAACTCAAAAGGATGGGTGAAAAGATTCATAACAAAGTTTAATATTGTACTCTGAAACTCCAAGAAACAAACTGAGAGAAGAACATTAGAGGGGAGGGTTGAGGTAGTGGTAAAGACTTGGTTAGTGAGAAAATAAAGAAAAGAGAGGGAGAGAGTGTGAGCTAAGAGTAAAGGAAGGAGGGAGGTGGGAGATACAGCAATTCAGTTACAGAGAAGATGAAGAGAAGTTCCAGAAGTACTAAAGGAGGGAGAAATTAAGTAGAACTGAAACAAAGAGAGGGAAGCAGAGAAATAGTTTTAGGAGCTTGGGAGATATTGGTGAAAAACCACTAAAGGGACAAGGGGGGAGAGTAGACCTCCCCCAAAATCGCATGTAAGAACCTAACTTTTGTGTCTTCGATTCCTGTTGTTACCCAATTTTCTTTCTTCCCTTTTTTTCCCCATTTTTTTCCTTTTTTCTCTTTTTGTTTCTCCTTTTTTTGTTTGGAGTGGTGAGGGCGAGAGGAGAGCTAAAGAGCAAAGGATATAAATGGTAGGAGAGAGAGAATAGGAAAGGAAGTGTGTGTGTGGGTGTGAGAGAGAGATAGAAAGGGTAGGAGAGAGAGAATAGGAAGGGAAGTGTGTGTGTGTGTGTGAGAGAGAGTGAGAGAGAGATATGTCGTGGGCTGATGATAGTTCCTGCTAATCCTTGTGTGCCTTCTTTAGCCAGTCTATATGCAGTAGAATTGGCTTCTTTGAGGATATGCTTGAAGGCTACTGGGATACTCTGAGATACCCTCCAAGGGGGATGAACGTCATTGGATGCCCAGGCAATGACATTGCTTGAAGCAGCCTCAACCAAGAGATCACAGTGTTGGGATGCTTGATGAATGGTTCATTTCATGTCTTCAGTAGAGCCACTGTTGAGTCAGTGATGCCAATGGAGTTTGAAAAGGAGAGGAAAACTCCTTCTAAATTTGCTGCGGTGCCACCATAACCCCGATGGACCCTGGATCCCATGGAGGATCCATTAATATGAAGTTTGAGGAAGCCCGGGGGAGAAGAAACCCACACTGCTCTAGGTCTAGGTGAGATATTGGCAAAAGACAGCAAATTCTCCCAATTATCAAGGAAGTGGGAGATGGAAATGGTAATTTTCTTCCCTTGAGCAAGAATCCACACAAAAGCTTGGACCTTTTGTGGGACAGGAGCCGACTCTATCCTATTTAAGAGGGGAGGGGGGTCTGCAGAGGAGGGGCTGAGGATAGAATAGGAGGAGGAAACAGTGGAATTACTGAGTGGGAAGGAGACCAAATGAGAGCATCATAGCTCGTGAGGGGAAATAAGATTTGAGACAATGATTGAAGGAGGGAGTTGAGATTAGAGGCGTTGAAGTCAGAAAGCCTCTGTCTAAAGATGGGGGTTCAAACGGTTGAAAGATTGTCTCTCCGCATACTCATCAACAGTAGCTTCTTGATTAGAGGCAATTGTGTCAAGTTAGGGATAAGAGTTTTCCAATATCTGATTCGCTTCCCATTCAACCTTAAATCTGATGTTATTCCTAAAGGCAGTCTTGCTCCAAGCATTACTGTTCCAAGCACCAGAGCCTCTGTGTCTAGGGCTATTAGGAAACCAGTCATTGTCTTCCATACCATTCTTGGCTTAAATAACCTCCTTCCAACAGTTGTCATCAGAACTTGTGAATTTCCACCACCATTTACCCAACAAGGCTAAATTATTCTCTTTAATCCTCCTAATCCCTAAACCTCCAAGCCTCTTAGACCTGCAAACTGTTTCCCAAGCAACAAGGTGAAATTTATGACCCTCATTGGCCTGGCCCAAACGAAATTTCTCATGAGCTTTCCAGTTGTAGGGCCACAGATGAGGGAATTTGGAAGAGGGACATCTGGTAGATAGGAATATTAGCCAAAGTGGCCTTGATGAGAGTTATTCTACCTCGGAGAGAATCCTTCCAATCGACTAGCTTCTTGTGACACTTCTTCGGAATATTGTCCGGTCCCAAAGGTGTTTCCTAGGTTTGGGGAATGCCAAGGGGAAGTCCAAGATAGATAGCTGGGAAATTATCTATCCCATGACCTAGGTTTCTGGCAAGCACACTGATTTTGGAGTACTCCATCTTTACTCCCAGTATCATATTTTTAGTCATAATGACCTTCATCCCCGTGGAAATGAAAAGGGCCGGGGTTTATCTATGGATCCTTCTTTTGATGCATGGGTGACACTCATTATTTCCTTTTTAAGCTTTTTGATGGGTGTATAAGAATTAGGGTTCAAGTTTCTTACAGGAACATTATGTGTTTCTTACAAGCTTCTTTTGATGGATAAATTTTGATCAGGCTTTCTCTAGAAATATTTGGTGTTAAGGGTATCTTTCTTTTTGTTTTGAGATATTTTACTGGTGTCTTTTGATAAATACCAATCTCATGAATAATCTTGATAAGAAATTTTTTTTCTTAATAATGTGATTGATAAATAATGTTTAGAGAAGAGGCCTTTCTTCATATTTTGTTATGTATATACTGTTTTGAGGTTATTCCTTTTGGAAAATTAATGGTTATGTGTTTACGTATTTGTTTCAATACTAATGGTTATTTGTTTACATATTTGTTATAATACTACTTCTGATTTCATATGAATTGTTCTTATGAACTCGAAGCACCTTATGCAATTTTGGCTTTCATAATATGATGGAGTTACCTAATATGATATTATGCTATCTATTTTTTGGAGCTTTTTGTGTTTATTCTTTACAATTTACTACTGGTCAAGGCATCTTTTTCAGGAATCAAAGTCGGGCTTATGATATCATTATTCATAAAGACCTCTATTTTCACTGTCTTTTGTGTTTGGTGTCTCAGAGAGGTAGACATTATTTATTCATTGCTTATTCTTTCTCTTCATTGAATTTTCAATCAGATCAAGATCTTTAATTTCAGACTGTGCAATGGATGATGTGGCTTGTTTCGGAATATTTATTGACTTTGTTAGCCTATTTTGCAATCCTTGAATCTGAGTTAGTGAATATTGTGCTGCAATTGATGTATGTTTTGAAATTGTAGTCTCTATTTGATAGAGTAATTTTGAAGAACTTTGGTGGGACTTTGCTGCGTGCTTGTTACGAACTTTGTGCATCCCTTTGGAATGGGTGCCCCATACTTATTTATGTCATGAATAAGACAATGAACATGAGCATTCCTTTTCCTATTCATGATTTGTATTTTGTGAGGCATCTTTGTCCTGTTATCTTGATATTGAATAGGCGATTGTAATTGCAATTCAATGTTCTAATATATTGTGAATTTTACTATTTTATTGATAATTAATGGTTTCTTGTTTTAGTAAATTATGCGGTGATGAATAGTATTGATACCATAAGAAGTTTGTTCTTTCACTAGGGTTGGACCGTTAGTGTTGATCTTTTATGCGTCATGCAAAATTTACAAAAAATGAAATATTTTATGTTTTTTTAATAAAAGTTAGTTAATATTTGTGGTAGATAATGAAAATGAATTTTTTTGAGCTGATCTTTTGTCAATGGAATAGTCTGCCCTTTAAGTATTCATTAAGGAATTCCATGTGGTTTTTGTATTCCCTAAATATTATTTCTTCAAGCACTATTTTCAGATGATAACATGATGAACCTTTTTTGGAGGATTCTAGTTTGCTTAAATGTTTGAAATGCTCAACGTTTGGTGCCTTTTCTTGTTGAATTCATATGCTAGTGATTGAGAAAGTCATGTTTCAATAGTTTGGCCTTCATACTGCGAAAGGGATATATAATCATAAGTTGTCTCAGTATTTGGGTGTTATTTACGTATGGAGGCATTCTCTCATATATTTTTGTTAAGAGATATTTTAGCTTATGGTGCTTTTTATGTTTCTTATCCTTGTTGTAGACTTTGAATGTTCCATCACTAGTTTGAAATTGCTCGTCTTTCATCCTGTGGTTTTTCTTTTTGACTTTCCCTGCAAAAGGTCCATCTAGCTAGAAGCTCTTGTTTTTCTCGTGCCATGTGCTATCCTTTACCTTCAGACTTATCCATCCTCGTATTCGGTTTTCCCATATGTGCAGTTTTTGATATTTTGAAAGTCACTTTTTTGCCATCAATGAAGTCGAGAAGAAATTAATCGGCTCCTTAAGAACCATTAAATTAAATCTTGACATGACACAACCACTCCACTCCACATGACACGACCACACAATAAACTTAGGCTTCTGGTGGAATTTCCATCAAACTCACGCTTTGGTGTCCATGCATAGCTCTAATAAGTACTAATTAAATTTTAGAGCTTCACTGGACACCTTCCACTCCAAATGAGGTCATCCTTCGTGATCATTAGGACCCATTTGAGGATATGATCCTAAGAGATCACAATGCCTGCCTCTTCGATAGAATGATATCCTTTGTACTTGTGCACACGTTTGTTGTTGTATATCTTTTAGTGTTCTACTCTTGGTACCATGTTAAAGTTCTCCACCTGGTAAGGTTTAGGATTGCAAAACTCAAGTGAGGTGTATATAAACTGAAGATGCGCAACGTTTACTAGTTATCTTGAAACTGCTACCTTGAACTTTTCAGTTGAATAATTTGCATTCTGTAATGAGTACTTGCGAGCTAATGGGCTTGAAGTCCATATATCCTCTCCCCCCTCTCGTTTCTAAACCAATATCATATATCCTCTCCCCCCTCTCGCTTCTAAACCAATATCATAGAGGTGGCAGTTAGCCATCTTTTTTTTTCTCCCCTTCTGAACAAAACTCATTGAACATGAACCCCCCTTGGGCTAACACCCTTCAGTTCTCTAAGAAAGCCTCTCTACTGTAAGGCGCTATCTTTTTACTCAATATTATCTGATGTTAGCAATCTGTCTTTTGATTTTCAGTACCAGTTGGTCACATCCTCCCTTGATAGTTTGGCTCTTTCAACTCACACATCCTTTTCAAGCACGTTGGTCATATGTTTTGAAAGCATCATATTGTTGAGCTCCGATATTATTTTAAAGAATTTGATCTACACAATGTTTGGGTCTTTATTATTGCATTGTAAAGGGAAACTTTGCAGTCTTGAGCTACAGTTCTTATAGATTGAAGGTTTCAACATTTTTTTTTCTCTCCATTCACATTCATTGTTTTATAAAAGAACTTCTCTATCTGGCTATGATTGGGTCTCTCTATTAGGCACGTAACACAATTAAGGTTCACTTTTAAGCCAGTCTTGATCAACCAAAGTCTCTCTCTCTCTCTCTCTCTCTCCACATCACTTTTTCTTTTGTTTGCAGGCTGCAAACTATCTGAATATCAAGAACCTTCTCGACCTGACTTGCCAAACTGTCGCCGACATGATCAAGGGCAAGACTCCTGAGGAGATTAGGAAGACCTTCAATATTAAGAACGATTTCACACCAGAGGAAGAGGAAGAGGTCAGGAGGGAGAACCAGTGGGCCTTCGAGTAGAGAAGAAAAGCTTATCTTGTTTGTTTATACATATTTTACATACCGCTGTTGTTCATCTACTGCTGTTTTTGGACAAGGGTACTTTTAATTTGTAGTGACTTTTCAATGTGCTGGTGAATAGAACCATCCTTTTGCTGCAATTTCTATTTGTGGGGACAATACTGTTTAGGTTTTCAGTGCAGAAGAAAGTCCTCTTGATGTTTATAGCTGTAGAGAATGCTCTCTTTATCTAGGCATTTCATGTGTTGTTTGTAGTTGCTCAAAGGGTCTCTCTTGCCCCCCTAAAAGCAGGCCCAAACAGGGTTTGTCATCTCTCCTTTAGAAAGAGGATGCCATGCTATCCTTCTCTCTCATCAGCCCAAAGAGGGATTTGTTCTCCTTTTGAAAGGGGATGCTATCTCTCTCCCCCTCTCTCTTCTCTCTCTCACATCAGCCCAAAGGGGGTTTTGTTCTCCTTTTGAAAGGGAAAATGCTTTTATTATTGGAAGCGGGTGCAAAAGGTTTGCTTTTGAAAGGGAAAATGCTTTTATTATTGGAGGCGTGTTTGTTGTGATTTGACGTGGTATATAAGTGAACATTTGTGTAAATGAATCTCCTTCTGCATTAGGAATTCAATATGAGTACACCATTGTTCCATTTGAACCGAATACGAATTTATATATAGGTGACTTTAACCGAATACTAAATTACATATAGGTGACAACTTTTAGCTGTAGTATTTTAAAATTTTGAATCAATCTCCTTTAGCTATATGGTATTTTGAAATTCAGACTCAACATTGAAGCCCAACTAAGCCTAACTGGTTTGGCGCCTAACTGGTTTGGATTGTAATTAGCTATTTGGTATTTTGAAATTCAGACTCAGCATTGAAGTTGGAACTGGTTTGGATTGTAATTAGCTATGTAGTATTTTGAATTTCAGACTCAGGGGTTATATAGTATTTTGAAATTCAGACTTAGCATTGAAGCCTAACTGGTTTGGATTGTCGATTACAATCGGGCTGCCCCAAAATGCCAACAAAATCCACCTCTTTATGAAGTAGAATCGTTTCAATTTGCCTGAACTTGTTTATGTTTGGGAAGGGGATTGTTTTTGTTTAAACTTCGAAGTTTAATGTTTTGGGGGTTTGAGAAAACCGTTTGATTCAAATTGGTTGAATAAAAGGTTTGCGCAAGATTAAGTGAGATTTTTGAATTAATCGTTTTGATTGATTGAGAGCTTCACTTTCACAATTGAATTACTGGTATTTATTGAGTATTTAATTATTTTATATACGACATAGAGAAATAAAGGGCGGTGAAAATGGCAGATGGGTTTGATCTCGAAATATTTTGAAAGGATTTTTTAGAACAATGTTATTATATCAATATTCAATAAATTTGAGTGAAGATAATCAAAATTTAAGGTTCGAATTTTTATGAGATCAAGGAGTTAGGAACTCTCTGTTAATGATATTCATGTCTAATCCGAGAAAGACAAGTTGGGATAATTTTTCATGCTGAATTTTGAGGATAAATATCAATAATGGCAGATCAGATCATAAAAATCCTGGAAAATCTGTCAAATGAGTTTTTCATATTTCAGATATTTTTGGTTTTGAGAATGGGGTTGGGAAGCACTACTTGTACCTCAGGTTTAGGCTTCCATTCTCCGCCTTAAAAAACCACCAATGATTTAGAAAACGGGTAAGGGCTCCTCATCCCCCATTTTTTTCGGTTTTGACACAAAAAATGAACCACTAAGGTTTTGACACAAAAAATGAACCACTAATGATTTAGAAAACGGGTAAGAGCTCCTCATCCCCATTTTTTCGGTTTTGACACAAAAAGTTTGGTTGGTATTGTAGAATTTGGGGAAAGAAGATCGATAAAAAGTTTTCTATTTCTGCTTGTAAAGTCAAAATATACTTCATATATAGACCATTTAAAACTCTTTTTACATGGGACATATTGACAATTTATTTTTGAACCAGAGAACATTAGATTCCTTCAGCTCATTCATGGTCCGAAAGACACTGATGTCCGGAGCAGTGTTAAAAAACTCGGACTTAGTGACTGATTCAATCTGGGCAATACTGAGTCGATTTGTTGAGTCAAAATGTCAAATACTACTAAGAAAATTTGAGTTTTACAAATTTTCATATGAACCTAAACAAAAGAAATGTATAAAGACCTAGATGCATCCCAAGTTCTCTAATCATAGAAAGCGCCTATCAGAACAAGTTGACTCAAAAGATTGCCATATTATTCACTATTTAGAATCAGTGTTTGTCAAAGTCAAAATCTTCAAATCAATAGATTATACAGAGAAATTCAACACATCTTAGATCCTCATTCACAAAACTCACCTACTAAAATAGTTGGCTGGATAAGTATTTCCATCTATAGAGGTTTTTATTCGCTGGTTTAAATCATGGTATAGAAGCTATGATACTGGAAGAGACCAGTGCTTAAAAACTCGGCAATTTGGATCGAATTTGGTGGATCGACAATGAAGTCCGATAACCCTTGAAATCTCTTGATTTTAATTCATCATTAATTTTAGCCGATTTTTCACGAGTTTGGCCAATGTGGACTGCCAATCCAGATTAACACAGTGGGTAAGTGATCCAAAAATCGATTCCAGGTTTTATAACACTGGAAAAGACAATATATTTTTCAGAATAGCTTATGCTTGAATTGAAAGTGTGAGATCAAGATAAACACCAACTCCCTTTATAGATAGAAGGATACAGATCAATATGAGTAATTCTCATGGTCTAAATGTTAATAAGTAACAGTTTGGAACACTTGACGTTTTTTTATCCGTTAAATGTGTTGTGACACAGATAAAATAGCACGAATAGCGTACTCCAGCAGGAACACAAAACAATGTTAAAGGTCGCGACCATCAAAGCAGGTAGAACCTCCAGCTTATAAAAGATGTCACTCTATTCTCTCAATGATTATTTATTGAGATTCAAGGAAAACAACCTCAAGAAACCTTGAGCCAAAGAAAAAAGCAGAACTTGAAATCCTTACCCAAGTAGTCAAACCATCACAATAATAAAAGCCAAATGACATTTTCTAGTTATACATCAATTACACAGAAAAGGTCTTTAATTTACACACAATAATAAAAAGCGAAATAAGTTATTTTGATAAATAAAGAAAAAACTATGTACACAGAAAAGGAAGAAGTTCGAGAAACCAGGGAGGATGGGACAAAGAAGATTTTTGAGATTCTTACCTTATCAAAAGATAAGAAAATAATGCACAAATACTAGAAAACTAAAAGCAAATATATTCTTTTGATAAAGAGAAGTAAAGAAGTGCAAAAATCCCTGCACAAAAAAGTTAAAAAGTTTTTTTTTTCTTCGAAAACTGTTTAAGAAAAAGCATACACAAACAGAAATATAAAAAGAAACACCCCAAACCCCAAAAAAGAACAGAAAAAAAGGGAAGGGAATATTAAAGAGACAGGTCAAAACACAGCACAAAATCTGAACCCATCACACCGAGCTTGAGACCTCTCACTCTGAGCTTTCTGGCAACGAGCCCAGCCACGCAGGCGGCAACATCCCCGTTTGTTCCTGAACAGTGGCTAACAACGGTGGCAGCATCTTATAAAGTCCTGCTACCTGACCCATTGCACCTGCACCCGACCCCAAGCCCGAGCCCACCTCCGAGCCATTAGTCCACATGCTAATCTTCGGGCTCAGTCCTTGTATGGCCCCTGCATTAATCCTGGCCATTTCTTGGTAAACCCCTGAGTTCACCATCATGTAATCTCTTAGTGCTCGATAATCACCGCTTAGTGCCTCCAACAGGCATTTTACATGGTATGCTTGGGCGTTTGCCAGTGCCTTGAGCCCTTCTGCCTCCTTTTGTTTCGTGATAAGTTCTGCCTGCGCCTCTTGCTGTCGGGTGTACAGGGCGGCATCAGCTGCCGCCTTGCGCCCCTCGGCCTCCTTCTCTCTCTCATAGAGCACTGCATCGATCGTTCGTTGTCGCTCGTAGAATGCAGCATTAGCCTCCTGAACCTGTTAGCTTCAAAATGGCCAACACTGTAAGATACTAACCAGAAACATAGCTCAAGGGAAAAAACAGAAAAAAAAGAAAAAAAGAAAAAGAAAAAAGGCTATGATAACAACTATTTAATGTAACAATAATCTGTTTGTTAATAATTTGCTTATCGAGATTTATTTATATTATTTCTATTGTCTTTTTGCTGAAAATAATGGTTGTTATAACGATTTGGGGAAAAAATAGTCATTTTCTTTATTTTGAAATAATTGCGCGCTTTTTTTTTTGTTGCTTCTACTTTTCTCTTTTTTGGGAAATCAACAAAAGAAAACTCTTCTTATCTTTTATATTTAAAATATTTCATATTTTACACTCAATTCTCATTTTTTTGAAAGCATGAATTTTTATTTTAATATTTTTGTATAGTGGATTAAGATCATATTTGAGGCATGTATACTTTTTAGCAGTCCACACCTGTAAAAAGTTAAAAAAAAAAGGAATTTTTTTAAAAAATGATTAAAATACCCCATAATCTTTTAGATTATTTTTGTCAATTTATTTCTTATATGTTTTGTAAGTATGTGATGTTGAGAAGTATGGATGCTCAAATTTTAAGATTATTTTGATGCATTAAAAAGAATAAAATTAAAATATAATATACGCTCCCCAACTGTTGGACTTGAACTTAAAATATAAAAATGAAAAAGTCCTATATTTTCAAATTTCAAAACAAAATAGATTTTCTTTTTGTAAATTTCATTTCCCCTAAGAGTGATTACACATTTTAATCATTACCCTAGCAGCTAAGTAGCCTTGAAGGCCATCATCATCACACAATCATTGAATTAGACGGGCGACAAAGAGAAAAAATCGCTTAGGTTATGGCCGAGTTCTCTCTCCGTCATCATGCAACCCATAGATTGAATAGTGATAGTCCTAAGGATCACGTATTCCCCATGGGATGGGTTGAATGGTGGTGACCCCAATGATCACATATCCACCATGGTCATAAGGATCACAATATGCTTCCTCTCTGCAAATCACTAAAAAAACACACTCCACCTTTGTTTCGTACTCCACAGCGGCTCGGCTAAGCATGTTGGCCTTCATCTTCTCCGTCTGTGTCATCGCATTCCTCTTCTCGAGCTCGCGCTGTAGCTCCGCCTCTCGAATCGCTACCGCCTTTGCCGCCTCCACCTCTGCTATCTGTGCCTGTCGAGCCCATTCTGCCTTTTTTGAGGCTAATGTTGAATTGGCCGCAGCTACCTCGGCTTCGCGCTCATTCTCGAAAATTTTCACCTCGGTTTTCACCCTGATCTCCTCTTTTTTGCCCTCTCCTTGGCGCTGGGTTGCGATGATTTTGGTTTCAGCATCGATTTTAGCAGCATTTTGGAGCGTTTGGCCGTCACGCAGTTTGGAACCGATCTCACCCTTCATTTTCGCCTCTGCTACATCGACTCTTGCCTGGTTCGCGGCCTCCATTTGGGTTTTCTGGCCGAGGTAAGAGAAGTATTCATGGCCTCGAACATCAACGAGTTGCTTTACATTCGCGTTGTATATCAGAAGGCCGAATTGGTTCAGCTCCAGTTGCACCTGTTCGGTGGAGAATAAAACCATAAGATTGACAGTTCACTTGGTGCTCTTTATGATTGGAAGTTTTTGAGAAAAAATTGACCGATTTTTTTGGTAATAACCAGAAAATAGAGAGCCAAATTGGTGTTCTCTGTGACCAGCAAATTGAATTTCTTGCAAATTGGATGATATTTTTTAAAAAATGAAAAATCGTGTTGGTGTTATTAAGAAAAATAAATGGACTTTTGGGAAATTATACCCAAAAAAATTCTCTAGAAAATTAAATGAATTTTTCAAAATCAAAGTAGACAATACAAAAATTGAATGAAGTTTCTTCATTAAATTGACTATCCATGCAGCATTAAGAAACTTGCCTCGGGACAGGTACTCCGCCCTGGCTTAAGGCCAATTGCTCGCCCAAGTATTGTTCAAAGCCAAAAGCCTAAGAAATTTTGTTTTTTAAAAAAGAAAAATAAAAAAAAGGTAGTAAAAGTTAAATAAACCAAAGGCAACTTTAAAGACTCCAAATAAGCTTAAAAAGTATAGAAAGGTAGATGAAGAAATGATTTATAGCTAGGGACATTTTAAAAATAAAAAATAAAATTTAAAAATACGGATTATGCAAAAAAAATACCAATTTTTGCCAAGAAATCCAAGTTATACATGAAACATTCTTACAAAAGCCCCATATTTAGAGTTTTTCTTTGGAATTTCTTAAAAAAATTTTATATATCCAAAGTTGTACATACCACTCGGGGTAATTCAAATGGGCGAGGCTGAATTAAATTAGAAAGTAAAAAACCAAATTAGGGTTTTTCATGACCAAAACATGGACCTTTTCAGAAGCTAAACTATAAAAATGAAAACCAAGTTGGTGCTCTATGGGCCAGAAAATAGACCATATTTATAAAATACACTAAAACTATGTTGGTTTTCAGTGTTTTTTGGACAGAAATTCACTCTTTGAACAGTTAAAGTAGTGAATAAAACCAACTTAGTATTATTTAGGACCACAAAACTGACTTGCCCAATAATTAAACCCAGTGGTTTAAAAATCGTCGAGTCGGCACATAATAGGTCGATTCGAACCGGGAATCGGTCATGTCGTGTCGATTCTTTTGTAAAACGGGGAACCGCCCGATTCTAGAGAAAAACCAGCGATTTTGTATAGTGAATCACTGGATGACGCCATGACTCGCCCGATTCTGTGCACGTGCATGACGTCATGAGTCACAAGGGACATTTTTATAAATTTTTTGTAAATTTTCGAGTTACAATGGGTGCACAAAGGGCATTTTTGTAAATTTTCGAGTTACAATAGGCACCCATTAGTAAAAACATGTGCTCCATCACAAACTCACACTGCTACGTGTGTTTCGTACGCGACTAGCTTTGGTAGCAGAATACAATTTATCCTTATCAAATTTGTTTTGTGGGTTCAGTGTGAGCCAATTGCACCAAGGTAATAACTCAGAAAGAAATAGGATATAATTATTGAGTGACCTCTTTATATCACAACTTAATATTTAACGTGGTGGTTAGAGCATTGCTTTGTGCGCTGGGTGTCATCATTCTTTCACAAACAAATTAATTTTTTCTTGTTTACAAAAAAAGTTTTTTTACAAAAAAATAATTTTTTTATAAAAAAAAAATATGTTTTTTGTTAAAAAAAATATAAGGTTCTTGTCAAAAAAAAAAAAGGTAATACAACAAAAAAAAAATTTCTTGTCAAAAAATAAAAGCTTATTGTAAAAAAAACTATAAGGTTCTTGTAAAAAAAAAAAAAGGTAATACAACAAATTTTCTTTTTCTTGTAAAAAAATAAAATTTTATTGTAGAAAAATATAAGGTTCTTGTAAAAAAAAAAAAAAGGTTATACAACAAGTATTCCTTGTAAAAGAAAAAAAGGTTCTTGTTAAAAAAAAAAAAAAAAAAAGTCATACAACATGAATTTCTTGTAAATAAATAAATAAAAAGTTATTGTCATAAGAAATAATTTTGTCCAAAAAAAAAGATCAAAGGTAATACAACAAATATTTATTGTAAAAAAATAAGACGTTGGATTTATTATTATTTGTATAATAAAATAATTTTAAAATGTAAACCAACAAGTTCAATTTCAGTATATAATGTTTTCCACCAATTCGATATTTTGGTGGCCATTTTTTATTGATTAAAATCATTCTTTATTATAGTCCATCTATGATTATATATTTCATCCATGATAATTTTATGATTTTTCTTTTGTGTGATGTAAATTTAATAGTCAAAATAAGTTCATATAGAGAAAAAACATTTCAATATTCACATATTGATGAAAAAATAAAAATTAATAATGTAGTACCCCGATTTCTTATTGGATTCCTAAAAAACAACATTTATAATAAATTTTAATAATTTTTTTAGATTTTTTTAAAGCTTAATCTAACCGATTCAACCTATTCCCGATCCAGATCGCTGATTCACCGATCCAGATGGGTTTTCGAGGTGCCCGATCCGGGCCACCGATCTGTTTTTTAAACCACTGATTAAAACTAAAACGGCAAACCAATAGTTATACTCGGCGAAGTCGACTCTAGGTATCGGTGGAGTTGGTTCGGATTCAGCTCCCAACCGGGCCAAAGTCTCCGTAAAATTTGGGATTATATAAAAAAAATCATAGAAATTATGTTAAAATTTAAAGTGGATGTATAAATATTTATATGTAATTTTAATATTTTTAATGATGATTTGTGAGTTTTTTTTGTCATATGTCCTAAATTTTTTTTTAGATTTTTGAAATCTTTTTCTTCTATATCAATGTTTTATATATGGAAAAATTGATATAAGGTTGCAACCTTAAAACGTAGAATTAAGGTGCACCTAAAAATCATAGTAAAATGCTATCATGAAGTTGGAAAATCCTCTAATTTATCATCTCAACATCGAGATATATGAAATAGGAAAAAAAAAATGTCGAATACCAAAAATAGTGTGTTTTGCAAGATATTATCTCGACCATCCATTTTCAAGATTTTCATATATTTACAGATCTACTTGATTTGAACTATTTTTTTAAGCTAAAATTTTTGATTCAATGATGAAAATGAATTCTCAGGCAATCCTAAAAATATTTTACACAAATTACGTCTTATGATAAAAGTTAATGGTCCACCTTACTTTAACTGTTTAAAGTTGCAGGTTTATATCTTTTATATATTTCTTCTCCCATATTGGACTTTTAACTTTTTAAATTTATTTCGAGTTTTACTTTTGAATTTTACAATTTTTCCAGTATACCACTGAGGCGAGTCCACTCAGACTCACACGAGTTACTCTGCTTGGGCAAGGCTTGAGTCCCCAGCTCCAGCCAATTCATGAAAAAATCAACTCTTTGCCGACACTAAAATATAAAGTAGTAAAAAACAAATTGTTGGGCCTAAAATATTTCTGTATTTCAGAAAAAGTGTTTGTAAAATGTTTTACTGTCTTTTTCTTTTTATAAAATATTTAAAGCAGCTCGAGTTACTCAGGCTTGGCAGGGCTGCAGAGTCAGTCCTGAACCAAACATAAGGGAACTGGCTCGGTCTGGCCTGCTACTGACGTGTTATTGTCTTTCTATACAGAGTCGGACGAGTCTCCTATAGACTCGTCGAATCTTCTGCTACTGGACTCTTCTGGTGACGCTATCGACTCTCAACCCGAGTCCCTGTTTTTTAAACGCTCACAAAAAACCACTCTCAAACAGCGAAGCACCAATTCCTCTCACCTTCTCAAAGACCTCCTGCTTGAACTCCTTGGTTCCTTTGAAGATCTCCTCCATGGTCATAGAGGCAGCAAGAACCCGAGTTTCTCCCTCTATGATTCCTTGAACAAGCTCTTTAACATGGTTAGAGAGCTTATCATGAGGAGAGATAAGCTTAGCATATTTGAGGAGGGAGGAGTCTTCGTCGACTCGAGGGCCTATCGTGAACACAGCGGGGAGAATGAAGGGGAGCTTCTCAGCGCTCATGGCCTGAACCTCGAATGTGTAGTTTACAGGCGAGACATCGAAGACAGTGGAAGCTTGGCCCGGGAGAATCCACGCCTTCTTCGCCAGCTTTATGTCGGGTATTCCATAGCCAGTGATGACGAGGTACTCGGATGCATTCGCAACCCGGTACCACATGGTTGCAGAGAGAGGGAGAGAGGTGGTTAGAGAGATGATAGAGATTGCAATGTTAGAAGAGTGGAGAAAGTGGGGTGGAAAGAGAGGAGGAACAGAGATTGCAGGGATGTGGAGAAGGTGGTGAGAGGGAGATGAGAAGTAGATATACAAATGTTAGTATGCAAATATATATATAAATAAAGAGAGAGAGAGAGAGAGAGGTTGAGAAAGAGGCTTGAAACGCGTTCAGTAAGCATGTAGTAGGGGGAGGGAAGTTGCAGTAGAACACGAGGAGAAATAGGAATTGGATAAAAAATTGAGTCGGCGGAGTTATTTGCAGTGGGTTCAGAATTTATGAGGTAGCTCCCAAAATCAAAAGTATACAATTATTTCTAGCGTTTATAAAACGCAGGATAATTCTGGTTCTTCCATCAATTCTCTCGTTCTCTCTCTCATTGATGGGGCCTAACGCGACTTTAATCTTTGTCGAGTAACTCATACAAGGGTAGGGCTGGGCCCGGCAACTCGGCACAGCCCGGCCCAAGAGTATGGAGATGGCAAGTGCTAGGCTGGTTCGGTACTGCCCGGCCTTGCCTCGTAAATTTTTTTTTTGTTCCATTTGTGTTTAGCGTGGTCGTGGCCAGGCCTGGGTCAGCCCTATGGGAACACAGTCCTCGGGGAACAAGGGCCGAGCCAGGGGAAAGCCCGAACCAGTGCCACCATTTATACAAGAGTTTGCCTTGTGCAACATCGACGGTTCAAGATGAATTGCAACGTTTCATCTTGGAGTTTTATAACCCAGCGATTTGGATTGGGAATCATCGATTTAGATTAGATTCAGTGGGTGGGTGATCTGGGTCACCACTATCGAAATTCTTCTGATATTATTTTCTAATCATTTTAATTAAATTTTCACCGGTTTGACTAATCTAGATTACCGACTTAGATGATTCATTTGGTATAGTGGGTAGGAATATAAAAGATTATACATTGTTTGTATACTAAATGTATACTAATATTTTTGGCAGTAGTATTACCTAGCCTCATGGTGAGGTCTCCAACTCTATTCTTAATAAAGGGTAGGGGCACAAATCCCTACTGACTTACTACTTTTTAACGGGAGTATTGTCGAGTTGTATCATGAGGTCTTTGACTCCATTCTCCCCTAAGGTAAGGGCCCAAAAATCCCTATTGACTTACCACTTTTTTCTCATCAAAAGGCAGGACCCAAATTCCCACCGACTTACCACTTTTAATTACCGAAAAATGTATAATAATATGCAATATTTTCGTTTTTTTAAGGGTGTGGTCTATATAAGTTTGCGTCCTCAAACAATCAAAGTAAGGCGCGCCTCCAAATTTTATTATAGATGTAATTTTGGTGTCAAAAAATTCTTTTAGTTATAAAATTTTAAACTCCAAAAATGCTTCAAATCAAGTAGATCTATAAACATATGAAAATCTTGAAAGTTGTCGATCCACGTAATATGTTGCAAGATGCAATACTTTTGTGATTTGAAATCTTTTTTGTTTTCCTATTCATACATCTTGATGTCAAGACAATCAATTAGAAGTTTTCTAACCTTAAAACAACTTTTTCTCGTAGATTTTTTTAGGTGCACCTCAATTCTATATTTGAAGGTTACAATTTTATATAAACTTTTTTTTTCTAATATCAATATGTTGTAACTTATTTTTTTAGTATAAAAAATGGACCCCAAATAGTTAAGATAAAGCACTTTATAGTTGACCTCGATGAAGGCGACTTTGAGGTGTCTTTTCACTTATTTAAATAAGAATCACAAAATAAAAGTAAAAATATTGTATGCTCCCGCAGGTATATTCACCCTCAAGTAAAGCCCGATAATTTTTTATGTATTCAAGACCTTAAACTTTTGGATTATAACTTCCTCACCTAGGGACCAACTTCGTGAAAGAAAAAAAACTTATATATACAATCTTTTTCTTGTAAATAAAAAAAAAAAAATGTGCACCTGAAGAAATAACATCGTAATAGTGAATGAGGACTGTGTTATATTTGGACTGTTGGATCTAAGTGTTAGAAATTAAAATTTAATACTTTTTTTAAAAAAAAATTGGTATGGCTGATTCTAAGATGGATCCCAAAACTTTAGATTCAGTAAAAGAAAAGTGTTAGGTGCATCTAGGACAGAGGTGTTGGACCAGCCATAATAGCCATTTACACTGGACAATCCGGATCCCACATGAATCTTGATTTCCAAGTTAGACCGTCAAAATGTCAGAAAATGCAGTCAATCACATCCCTTGACACACCAAACCAAGATCCTCAAGAAAATACTCCTAATTAAGATTTGTATCCAAGAGTAAGTGTACAGTATGCTCTCGCACAAGTTGATTGTATCTTCTCAGCAGTTTCAATAATGCGTGTGCCATCCTCCAACATCTTAAATGTTGTAAGACGATGATTCCATCCCCATTCGAAAAACCATGGTCTTTATTATTATGTGCGAGTAGGTGCTCATATTTAATTCAAAGTCTTCCTATTTGAATTCTCTAAATCCAAATAATATTTTATTGGGAAGGTTACATAAACTTGCATGGAAGTTTTTGGAAGTTTTCCGCTATTTTTGTTATTACATTCAATACTTTCTTTGTTTTTTCCCTTTGAATTGACAGGTGTTGAATTTTAAATGTCATTTTTGATAAAAATGTCCCTCGCAATTGTTTTAACTGTCAAATTTATTTTCTTTTCTTTATTGAAACCCATAGTCCAACTAATGTGGCACTTGGAGTACTGGACCAATTTGGGTTTCAACAAGAGATGCAAATAAAGGCATTAAACTAAAAATTATTGTGTTTGATTGGGATGAGCTTTTTCATCCAAAAAGAGTTAAAAAGTTTATCCAAGTTAATGCAAAAGAAAACAATAACAAAGTAATTGATTGTAATAACAAAAAAAAGTGGAGTTTCCTCGTCTATGTACCAACTTCAATGTAGATGGTTTATGCAATTTTTATTGTTTTTTTGTATTTATAAGTTGATGGCATATTGTATATTAGCTCCCTCGAGGTAATAGAGCTACTTGGGTGGATTTTTATATGAAATTTTGCGACCTACCTAAAAATTACTAGATTACTATTTTAAAAATGAGAAAAATTGGTTGACTTCCTCAGCACTTAAATCTTGCCCTCCAACAATTGGATTATCCTAGTTCAATCTTGGACGTTATCTTTTACAATCACATAAAATGTGTGATACTATTTTTGTTTTATTCAATTTTTCTTAGGTTGAACACTAAGTTTAAGAAGTTACATCCACAAAATTTGGAATCCTAAAATTACTTGTAGCTTCAATTTTACCCAAGGGAGCAAATGGGGAGGAGTAGCAAATATTTTCACTTTGATTAAACTTGGAAACTATTGAAATCAAGGTTCTTTATGATTTTATACACCTTTTGAATCTTTTATCTAAAACGAAGTGTTAATTATTGTGGTTGTGGTTGTGTTTTTGCGGATGAGAAGTTGTTTGATGGTTGGGATAGGGTGATACTCAAATTTTTGTGGTGCGTCCTCAATTTTGTTTCAAATATACAAGAGCTGCTTCCCCCGAAAATATGGATGGCAATGTTTAGAAACTCAGCTCAGGCCCAGCCCGAGCCAAGTAAGCGAGTATGAGTGACTTGCCTGCGTAATTTACAGGGCTACAAAAGTGTAACAAAAAGTAAAACTAAAAATATTAAAAGTAAAATAAAAATAAATAAAAACCAAACCAAACTAAAAACAAAATAAAAAATCCAAGTAAGCTAGACAATTATATAAAACACCGATTTAGAGAAAATTGATTTCAATTAGAAACATTTAAGAAAAATCAAAAAATAGAAAAATAGAGCATATGACAAGATTAACTCGTACTTCATCATATAAAAAGATCAAAAATTACATATAAAATGTTCACTATCTAGTATAATTTATTATTATTATTATTTTAATCACCTCGAGTTTTACCTGAGTACCCAACTCGGCTAGGGCAAGTCCAAGTAACTCAACTAAGTCTTGGGCATAATTGTCTATTTTTAAAAAATTCAGCATCTCTAGATTCCAAAATTGTGTTAGAAATTAGATCAAAAAATCTATAAGCTTTACTAATTTGAGCATATCCCACAAAAACACATTTAAAAGTTCTAGGACCCAATTTATTTCTTTGAGGATCTAGAAGTCTAACACATGCAAGATAATCCCATACTTTGAAAAAATTCAAAAAAGGTTTTTTATCAAACCAAAGCTCATAAGTTGTCTTATCACTCTTTTTATATGGAAATATATTCAAAATAAAACATTCACTTAATAAAGCTTCACCCCACAAATTCAATGGCAATGAAGAAGAAATAAGCATTGCATTAACCATTTCAACTATAGTTAGATTTTTCCTGTCTGCTGGTCCATTTTGTTGAGGGGTATATGGAGCAGTTACTTGATGAATAATATCATTATTTTCATAAAATTTATTAAAGTCATTTGATAAATATTATCCTCCTCTATCACTTCTAATAATTTTGATTTTCTTAGTAAGTTGATGTTCAATTTCTGCTTTGAAAACTTTAAATTTTTCAAAAGCCTCATCTTTATGACTAAGCAAATAAACATAAGAAGATCTAGAAAAATCATCTATAAAGGTAATAAATTATCCTTTACCACCTCTAGTTATAATATTATTTACATCACATACATCACTATGTATAAGTCTTAGCAATTAACTATTTCTTTCAATTAAAGGAAATGATTTTCTTGTTATTTTAGCTTGTATGCATACTTCACATTTTTTTTTAGTTAATTCATTGCAATTAAAAATTAATCCTAATTTAATTAAAACTTTAATACAAGCATAATTAACATATCCGAATTTACCATGCCATACATTACATGGAGTAACAATATAAGCAGAAGATTTATTCATTTCATTAATAAGGTCAAATTGGCACATCCCATCATATGAGTAATCTTGCCAACAAATACACAATTTTTGGTCAAGATGAGTTTGCCAAACCCAATAACCATTTTAAAGCCCTTTTTTTTCAAGATACAACCTGAAACAAGGTTTCTTCTCATGTCTGGTATGTAGTACACATTTTCTAAGGTAAGTACCTTGTCTGAACTAAACTTTAGTTCCATCGGTCCCTTTTCAAGCATATTTGCTATAGCTTGGGTTCCAAGTTGACTTGAATTACAGTCACCCACTAGTTCAAAAGTCTTAAATATGTCTCGATTATTAGACACATGAATGGTAGCGCCGGCATCAACCCACCATCCATTGTTTTTATCGATCATATTTATTTATGTTATCATTGCTACAAATTTTCTTCAATGGTCAAGTTCATTTGGTCTCTTGGCCTTTTGAGCCCTTTTTGGTGTCGACACTCCATTAAATAATGTCCCGGTTTTCCATATATATAACAAGTGGCTTTATTTTTATTTTTGTTGGGAATAGATTTTTGGTCCTTATAATTTCCATTATGGACCTTTGAAAAGAAAGGCTTCTTGTTATAAGGAGCACTTGATTTTGCTCAATAAGGTTTGTCTTAGAGTGAAAATTAATTGATTCATATTTGTTTTCCCTAAGTCTATTCTCTTTTTCAATTCGAAGAGATCTTTAAATTTTAACCAAATCAATGTCAACTTTCTTGTGTTTCATCTTCTTATAGTACTCTCTCCAAGATGGGGGTAACTTATGAATTATTAAGCCAATTAGGAAATATTCATCCAAGGAAATACCACAATCTATAAGCTCATCGACTACAAGTTTCAACTCATATATTTGAGGAAGAATAAGCTTGTTTTCAATGAATTTAAAATATAAGAAGTTAAAGATTAGAAATCTTTTGTTACCAAACTATGTCATGAGGTACTTGATCTCAAGTAGCTTCCAAAGCTCTCTCGCCGTGCCAATGGATGCATACATGTCATAGATAGGGTCCGCCAAGGTATTTAGGATATGACCATTGCATATATAGTCATCCTCTATTCATCTCTTGTATGATTTTAATTGAGTTTAAATGGAGTTAGGAGTTTAAACTCAATTTAAATAGACTCATATGAATGGAGTTTAAATCAATTTAAATTGAGTTTAAATCATACGAGTTTATAAAATAATATGAGCTTGTTCATCGTTGGAAACTCAATTTAAATCGTTGCATAGTTACAGTTAGTCAACAATAATGTTACATATTAGACCTCTAACAATGATAGCATTATGATGGAAAAATAACATATTAATAAAGAAATCACACCTAGTCCTTTGGCAACACTTATTACTGGAAATCACACTTTAGAGTGCCTATGAAAGGCTACGTAGCCCTTTAAACAATAGGCCTAGACATGGGTTAGTCAGGCTGCAGCTCCTCGACATGACATCAACGGTTCCTTTAAAAAAACACTTACCTTGGTTTCTACAGGAAAAAGCACATTATAGAAAGGAGGGCAATACATTTTCCCTGCAAACAAACATGGGAAAAAGCACAATATAGAAAGGAGGGCAGTACATTTTCCCTGCAAACAAACATGGGAAAGTCCTTATAGCGCAAAAACTGTAATTACAAACATGTTTATCAAGCTAAAAATAAATAAAGAGAGAGAAAACATGGCATTCATTCAAGAAAAAAAGAGCATGAGCTTTGCAAAGAATAGGAGGCCCGGAATGGAAGCCTCAGTTTGGCTTTTGAGGCATTTGGCACAGTGTCATATGTCCATATGCTTGTATTAAAAGAAATTATCAAAAATATATTTACCCAAATCTTTCAAAACCACGCTCATTACCCATTTTATTTACTATTTGGGATTTTGTTACCAAAATACCATTCACGGTAAATGAAGATGGACAACTTAGAAAGCATCATGGTACTAATATAACCGTGATGCCTCGTACGGGATCTTCATGATTCTATGTGAAATGTCTAGGGCACCACGGTCCTAGCTTAACTGTGATGCCTCTTATGTGGGGGGCATGTTTTATATCATCAAGACCTTGATGGTTCTAAGAGAAGCATGGTTCACATAAAGAGCATCACGGTACTAGCACAATTGTGATACTCTGTCACAACCCAAACACTACCGTGATAGTTTAAAGTTAGTACATCACAGACCTAACACTACTATAAAGGGTATTTTGGTCTCAAAATTGCTAACCGTGATGAAAAAGAGTATAAATGGGGTTTAGAAAAATTGGTATTTTTTTTCCAAAAACCTAAAATAAAAAGATATTTTTGAATTTTGATAATTTCCCTTGAAATAACATTACTAAGGCATGTTCATTGTTGAATAAAGTGGAGAGAGAGAGAGATTATATGAACTTTGAGAGAGATTATGTGAACTTTGCGTGACCCTTTACTTGTTGCAACCACTGACAAGAAGCCCATATGAACTTGGCAAACCTCCTGAAAAGAAAAAAAAAAACTCATAATCTTCAAGCAATGACTTCTATTAACTTCTTGTTGTTGTTTGGATATCAAACTAATAGGAATGGTAGAAACTCCCTAACAAACCAACCCAAGTAGTTCCTTCCTAATCTCAGCTAGTATGCACATTGTGCAACTGTGCGCAAGGACTTCGGATTTGGCTTTGGTGCCAAAAAATTTATGGAATTGTTTTGAAGATATTTTAAAGAGGTGATCGTACACTGTGAGACCATTTACTATTATTATAAGAAGATCACACTAACTCTTAGCCATTAGATATCAAACTGGATGGCTTGGGATGTGTCATGATGTTTGAAGAAAAAAAAAAAAAAAATTGAACTCCTAAGTCTAGTCAATGACAGATTTAGAACTACCTAATTTAAAATTTAATGGACAAAAGTCATTGCAACCTCATTGTGCTAAAATTAAATGGTGTCTTTGTATATTTTTCTAACCTTAAAATGTAGAAATTAAGATGCACCTAGAAAATCCATCATAAAAAGCTGTTTGCATATGAGAAAACCCTCTAATTGATCATCTTGACATCAAGATGTATAAAAATGAAAAGAACAAAAGATTTCGAATGCACGAAATAGTGTATCTTGCAACACATTATCTGGACCATCCATTTCTAAGATTTTCATGTGTTTATAGATCTACTTGATTTGAATCAGTTTTAAAGTTTAAAATTTCGTAATTAGAGATAAAAAAAGATTCTCAAGCCATCCTAACAATTTTTTATATTAAATTTATATTTATGATAAAATTTAGAGGTACACCTTAATTGGATTGTTTAAGGTTGCAATCTTATACAAACCACACCCATTTTTTAATAGATAGATGATAGTCCAACATATAATGCATATATTACAAGTGGGGTCAAACGACAAGGGAATTTAATCATTCGATGACATTTCCCAGTTAGTCTCCTTGTTGAAATATTATAAACAAAACACACCATGAAATTGTTATAAACAAAACGCGCCATAAAATTCATCATAAGAGCCTCTATTAAGGGTCATAACCTCAGTGAAGCCATAAGTCATTTTCTCACTATTTCTAACCATGCCATTTTGAGCCTACCTCTTGCCATTTTTTACCCTTCTACTTTAAACCAACTCACATGTATAGCCCAATTAAATCTATTTTATCTCATCTTATCACCGATTGCAGCGACACCTAACTTTTCCTGGCCGTTTGAATATCTGAAAATATATTGTCTGTGAAATATATTACGGGCGTAATAAATTACCTGCAAATGGATTGTCACTGTTTAGGTAGTATTTAGATGCAACTTGGGAAATATATTGCTACTATTTGGCTATGTCCGGAAGAAATATGAAAAATACATTACCATCCAAATGTGAAAAATATAGCTATGTTTGGCTAACATGATTAAACTTTGGTCTCAACATGATAAGCCATAGGAATAATATGATTGGAATAATATGATTTTATTGTTTATTGTGATAAGCCTTTTTTTTATTTATTTTTTATAGAAGTCTTTTAAATGTCTCTCTATATATAATTTCAAATAAGCAATAAATTTATGATACCAAAATCAAAATCTTTGTGGTACGAATTAAAAAATGGGAAGAAGTTTGATTAGTAAACTAGAAGGTTTGGTAATTGCAATAGAAAAATTTGAAGCATTGGAGGAAACTAAAGAGGCATCTTATTTCAATTGAGTTTTTACTAATCTCTTATGAGGATTATGTTGTGTGAAATTTTTTATTATAATTGTGTTGTGTAATTTCTCATCGATTACCAATTATTATTTTTATTATTTTGGTTTTTATCTTAGAGCTGATGGCAGGCTACAACCCAAATTGGGGATAGAGGTACATAGAAATTTTTTTATTATGATTGCAGTAGAAAA
>NW_006499435.1:2328565-2351132 GCF_000471905.2 Amborella trichopoda
ATATTATTTATTATCAATATTATTAATAATATGACATCAATAACCCTAAATATTATTATCCAAGTCCCTTGATAATAGCATATTATCATAGTTTATTATTAATCATGTCGTATTATTATGTTGGACGTGATAAATTGGACTTTTTATGTTGTTAATCAACCTAAGTTATCCAACATATTTTGCTCAATAATATGTGAGTTTGCTGAATTCTATTATCATCTTATCTTTTTTTCTTCTTTCCTTAAATCTCACTCTTAAAATAAAATATCTCTCTTTTTAAATCACTCTCTCCCATTCTCTCTCTGAATAATATCTCTCTCTCTACTCCCTCTCTTCCCAACGCGCTCTCTCATTCTCTTTTTCTTAAATCATTATCTTCTGTTCTTATAAGCTTTTCCCCAAACCTTCACATGAGTTGTAATGGTTGAAAAATAGCAAATTGTTAAATTATTGACAAAATAGTAAATTCTTTATTAGCATAGACTCATAATATGAGTACATCTGTAGAATTTGTTTTCCTCACCCTTCACTTGAGTTGGAATGGTTGAAAAGGGAAAGGTTTCTATACTTCCCCTACTATCTAGCCGTCCAATTTTGATCAAGAGAGCCATTCACCATTTGATCTTAGATCCAACGTCTCAAAGTATTTTATTTTTAGTTTTTTTATACAAATTGTATGAATATAGAATTTGGTATGTGCCATCTTATCATTGGGGCGCAGCTATAAAAAATATTAAAAATAATTTTTTGATAAAATATAATGACCAAAATACCCCTTGAAACTTTTGGGGGTATTTTGGTCATTTTATTTTATTGAAAATATATATTTTTCACTAGTGCGAGTTTAATAGAGGATTGGACGTACAAAATTTGGTGTCAAAATAGTTTATAGAAAAAAATAAAAATAAAATAGTGTCGAGACATGACATTGTGATTGGGGCAATCTTAGCCCTTCATTCAGAATGGACAGTTGGATAAGGAGAAGTATATAAGTTTTACGTTATGGGGAAAGCATAGAAAGCTTGCCCGGTTGAAAAAATAGCAAACTGTTAAATTGTTAACAAAATAGGAAATTCTCTAATATATGCATACTATATCTCTAGACTTTGTTTTCTTGAAACTATACACCTCTATGGGTGTGTACTGACCATAGTTAGCAAGTTGGGGACTATCAATAAATCAGCTTACCATAAGATTAGAACAAATCCTTTTTAATTTAAAAAGTCGGATGAAAAAATCGAGTAAAAAATATGGATCGGCAAAAATACTTCATGTAAAGATATCGCTAATATATAGGATTAGACTAAAAAAATCGGAGTAAAAAAATCAGATAAATTTATAATATTATAAATTTTGAAATTCTAAAAAATAAAAATTATGTCAAAACTATTAATAATTAATTCATCCATAAAATTTTACTAGACTAATATAATTAAATCAATTAATTTAGATGTCTCAAGACTCTCATCCAATCATCCGATATTTAATATAAGATTAACTACTATATACCAAAAAAAATGTACCATATAAATCTACCCGTTAAATACTTTAAGAAAGATCACACCTACTTATTACATACAAAAAAGAAATATACTATATAAATTTATTCATTAAATACTTTAACTATGCTAGTGACAAATATACTATATAAATTTATTTATTAAATACTAAAACATCATATGTACCAAAAAAAAAAAACATGATTTTTGTTTTCTCATTACAATGATTTAACTATAGTATGGTGCTTATGGTCACTCTATAACTATGTTTAGAGTTTTATAAATTTCTTTAATTGAAAAGAGGCTGGTAGAAATTTGGGTTTCTCATCTCTTTGTTTACCGTTTGTATAGGGAGGGAAAAAAGAATAAGGAAAAAGGAAGAGAAGAAAATAGAGTTTTGCTCATAACCATTAGGGTTTATAGAGAGAAAACAAGGAAGAAGGAAGAGGTCACGGGCTTCACAAAGCTGATTTTCAAAGAGAGAACGAGCTTCACAAACCTGATTTTTAGAGAGAAAAAAGAAGATGGGATGCGGATTTGAGAAAGTTTGAAAAGGGTTTGGGATGTTGTTTGAGAAAAAGCCCTAACTAATATTGATTTGTGAAGAGGTCGTGACTGATTTTTAGATAGAGAAAAGAGGAGGGTTTTACATTTTCTTAGGTAAATAGCAAGCAGAGCTGAATGATTAGGTTTGGGGAACTAATCCTAAATGCACAATTGCTTGCTCCTGTAAGTTTACAATTTACACTATATTGTTTATATTTATCACATAATAAAAAACAATATATTGTTTACTTTGTCCAGTAGTCACACTCTTTGCTTCTCATTCATTAGTCAAAGACTATGTTTTGAACTCTAATTTGTGCCCTAAATAGTATTTTCATAAAATCAATTATCACAAATAATCACATAAATCTGCATGTATATAATTTTCTTTACACAATGAATTACTTTACAAAATGATTTGCTATAAACAGTATTTCATTTGCACAATGATTTTCCATAATAACAACTGAAATCTGCATCTATGTTTTAAAGTTAAAAAACAAAAGGGAAAGTGGGGATAAAAAATTCTATTTTAGTTTTTTTTTAAAATAATGTTTCTGTTTTCAAAATCATGAAAGTAGTAATGGTTGCAATACACAAAACCGGGGAAAAAAAAAATATTTCAAAACAAATTATAGGTAAAACACGATACGATTTATTGGCCTTATTTAAATAGTATTATGAAAAAAGTGTGTTTTACACATTTTTATGAAAACTACGTGATATTTTCCGATCTTTTAAAAAAGTTTATGTTTAAAACTGTTCCCATAAAAATGCAGATTTTTTTTAAAAATCGCTGTTTAAACGGCGATTTGCTAACTATGGTATTGACTATGTTGAAATATATTCACTAATTTAGCATTGAAGTTATAATATATTAGTAAATTTATTCTTTTTTTTGGTAAATTATAACATACTATCTTATAAAATAATATCAATACAAATACTCATGTTTTTAAGTCTTTGTAATTATTGTAATCGAAATTATAATATCTATTAGTAAATGGATTATTTCTTGCCAAAAAATTTGTTGTCGAAAAGTATAAATAATTATAGTTTATTATATAAAAAATTGAAAATAATATAAGACAACTTAATTAAAATTATAACATAATGATACATAAATTATTTTTTGTAAAAAAATAATTGTAAAAATATTTTAGTAATTTTATTTTCATTTTTGCATTTTCGAATTTTTTTTTTTGCAACTTCTATCATTCACAACGAAATTGGAAAAAAATTATCTATCACTTTTTATTTATGCAATTTGAATTATTTAATTGTTTTTGTTTTAATTTGTGCCAAATAGATATGTGTTAAGTAAATATTTTTAATATAATGTATTAATTTTATTTATTTGATACAATATTCAATTTTAAATATTCCTCTATTTAAAATAGCTTTTATAATTTTTTGGTACCCACTAATTTTATTCTATCACTAATAGTATATATGATTTATTTCTTTCTTTTATGATTTAAAAAATTCATAATTACTTAATAAAATTATTCAATTATGAGGATAAAATTCAATAATATCTACATCATATTTTATTGAAAATATTTATCAATAATGAATATATTTTACAGATTAATATTAAATATCTCGCGCAACACACATGTATATTGCTATTAATATGTTATGTATAGCATATGTGCCACACAAAAACATAGCCTTGGCTGATTTGAATCAATTTTCAAGGCTCACTAGGCTGCGCTCGGGCGTGATACAAGTCACAACCAAAAATATTTACAGGGCTGGTATAGCTCGGCCCGATGGCAACCCTATTTTGAGGAAGATTTCAGTAGAGGTGGCACTAGGGGCCGTAGACCCGATTAGGCTCAATCCTAAACTTTATGAGGTCAGGTCAAGTTAACGTCAACATCAACCGGATCTAGACCCAACTTTGTATATATAGAGGGTAATGATATCATGCAAATGTTGTAGAGTAATATGACGCAATAAACTTAAAAAATCACTTTATGATTATTTTTTATCCAAAATTTGAAATATACAGTCTTTTCATTCTAATGAACAACCACAAAAAAAAAAAATTTAAAGCACAACTTAGAAAGTATTTTTTTAGCCCAATTAACATAGATCGTTCATTTTGGTGAGATGCTTAGATCTAGGTCTTAAAAGGATTTTTTCATTTTCAATTTTTTTGGATGGATTTATTATCATTAGTTGAACAATGTTAAAAGAGAAAAACAAATATTTTGAGTTTATAAAAGCTAAGATCTTGAAATTCACTAAATGAATGGTCTAGATTCGGTTTTTGAGAGGACTCATTTTGACTGTATCTAGGGTTCAATTTTCTTTTTTTTGAGATTGATTATTGAGATGCAGAGAGTGTGTGTACAAAATTCGGGGTCATACAAATGCCACAAACATGATTTTCTAAAAGTGTCGTTGCAGTATATATATATACACACACAAGCAATGATCAAATGCAACGGTTGTATCATAGTATAATGCAACGACACTTTTAAAAAATCATGTTTGTGGCTTGTGTATGACCTCAAATTTTGCACACACAGTCTCTGCATCTCAATAATCAATCCCCCCGAAATAAAATTTCTATTTGAACCCTAGATATGGTCAAAATGAGTCACATCCAAACACAAATCTAGACCATTTATTTTTTGAATTTTAAGATCTTAGCATTTATAAACTCAAAATTATTTTTTTCCTTTTTAACATTGTTCATCTAATGATAATAAAGCCATCCAAAAAAATTGGAAATGGAAAAAATCATAGGCCTAGATTTATGCATCTCACTAAAATGAACGGCCTATGTTAATTAGGTTAAAAAAATACTTTTTAAGTTGTGTTTTCAATTTTTTTTTTTTTTGTGATTGTCCATTATAATGAAAAGAGTGTATATTTCAAAATTTGAATCAAATAAATAGCCATAAGATGATTTTTTAAGATTGTTGCATCATTTTACTATACAACGATCGCATGAAATCATTGTCCTCCCTCTCTATATATATATAAAACATCAGATTGGGTTCGGGTCAAACAAAGCCTTAGTCCAAAACCGACCCGACCCACACCATTCCCGATCTAGGCCGGCTAATCCGAAATTCCCAACTCTAAGCGCCAAAAGAGAGTCCAAAAAGGCCACCAAATTTTCGGTTAGGGTCCCACACGTGTGATAATGACACGTGTGCGCCAAGGCATGCGCTTGCTATGAAATGAGCTGGCCGAAAGCTAGCCTTCCAGATCCACGGTGGTCCAAATGAGTATGCGCACTCTCCAATTTAATACGGGCACGTGGCGGTCCCATACTCCATCTACCGGCTACTCCGGTCACCTAAAACCACCGACCTTTTAATCGAAGCCGGAATCTTCTCGCTCATAATTTCCGCCCTTTTTAGACGGCATTTCGGGCCCTGCAATCATTGTAAATTCCCCAAAACTTTGCCCTCGTTTGTTTGTTTCCTCTCACTGCTCCTGCGAAAAAATATCCGGTGATATTTTCTGGCCGAGTCTGGTTTTCCGTCGGCTGTTTCGTTTCATTTTAAGCTGGATTTTGGCCGTTAAGTTTCTGAAAATCTCCGGAATTTTGAGTTTCTGGTGAGGTTTGCGCTGTGTTGTTTGATAAATTGGGGAATGTTGGAGATTACGTTGCAAAACGCCATGGATTGGTGGGAGGAGGCGAATAATTCAAAGGTTTGGCAGGATCGAATATTTTATACGCTTGCAGGGCTCTATGGTTTTGTTGGTGCTATTGCTCTGGTGAGTTCGATTGTTGCTTTCTGGTTGTTTTGTGATGATTTGTTCATTGATCCTTGGTTTTGACGAGATTTTGGGATTTCTTTTATTTTTTGGGGGGAACTAGAGGAATACTTTTTTTTAGAATGGAATTAGAGGAATATTTGTCTATGAAGAAATCATGGGTGATGGATTAGTTTGAACATTCATTGATTTTGGATGATTTGTATGCGGGGAGAGGAAATTTTTTTAATGGAGCGTTTGAATTACCATGCATCTCTCCCTCTCTCTCTCTGTGCGTGCGTGTGCGCGGTTTATTAATTTGGATGGTTCATAATTTGCAAACCCAGGAAAGGGCTATTTGTAAGGCAATTATTTTGCGGCTAGGGTTTTGAATTATTCGCATGGATAACGTCTCTCTCAGATTTGTTTATTAATTGCAACGGTTTACTCTTTGTCCATTCTTTACAAAAACCGGATACACCAATAGACTATTATGCATAACTTCATCATCATCATCATCCAAGCCTTATCCCAATTACTATTATGCATATAAGGAAAAAATTATTGACCAGGTTTTCAAATCATCACATTGATAACCTTTCTCACTCTCTCTCACATATACACATTCATCTTTGATTTCAAACGAAAATTTAAATGATGTTTGATGGAAATTGTATGTTAATGGACAATTAGAAAGGAAGAAGGAAAGGCATCTTATATTTTGACATCAAAAACATTATTTTTGTTTCAATGGGTTATTGTACTTTCTGTTTATCTTTGGCTCTTTTTGATGGATTGGAATGTTTTCATGTTTGATTATGACAATTGTAGATTCAACTTGTTCGGATAGAACTAAGAGTTCCAGAGTATGGTTGGACAACACAGAAGGTGTTTCATTTCCTGAATTTTCTGGTGAATACTGGTTCGTATATTCTACTCCATGTGGCGCTTTAATTGAGCGATTGTGATGCTTTTCTTTCTTTCCTTTTTTTAATTGTTTCCCATTATTCATTCTTTATTCATTGGTTTGTTATGCAGTTAGGTCATTAGTCTTTGTGTTTAGGCGAAGCGTGCAACGTTTACAACCAGAGGTTGGCTTTGTTATTTGCCTTTAGATGAATTTAATCACGTACAATACCTATTAAATATTGGATACTGCTCTAAGTTAATGTTATATGCCCCATATGTTGTACTAACTCATCCTTTATTTTTAGATTCTCCAACATATCTTGCTCGATATGCCTGGTCTTGTATTCTTCACGACATATGCACTCTTGGTTTTATTCTGGGCTGAGATATATTATCAGGTCATTAATTCATTTTCCTTCATTGCCAGGTGGGTAGTCTTGATCGTTTAGGTGATTGGTTCTGAAATATATTCTTTTGGCAGGCACGCTCTGTATCTACAGATGGTCTTAGGACTGGTTTCATGACAATTAATGGAGTGGTTTACGCAATTCAGGTGAAGTCTGAGTCTATCTTATGCAAGACTAGAGAATAGGGATGCCAGTGGCATATGTCTTGGTGAATCACGAATACGTATTGGGAACAGTTCATTTTATTATGGTTGCCTGCTAGCATTGATGATTTGTATCTTTTGAATGTATAATGAAAAGGAACTGTGTTCAACCCATTTTACCTTTTTTATGTTTGAAAATCTTGGGCATTTTTATTCTCTGTTTTTCATACTTCATCGAGTAAACAAATGCGATGAGTTACTGACAAGCATATGTATTTGTAATATGTAGATGACATCGTGTTGGTTTGTAATGTTACCTATTGTGATGATTTTAAATTTTATGTTGCTTGCGTACGGGTTACAACATGGAATAACAGTCATAAGTGAGAAGGAAACTTCAAAAAGGCTACTCCTATATACTTTTGAGGGTTGATTGTTATATTCTCATTTAAGTAAAATTAGAGCTGAATTTTTTTATGCATTCCACGCCTTTAGTTTTTAATCATTATTATTATATAAACATGTTATTAAGATGCATAATACTTACTGTCACCTCAAAATTTACATTATCTTGTGAAAGTTCAAACAACAAAGCATTTAGTCCCAAAGTAGCTTTACTTAAAAGTAAAAATCCCGAAAGTAGCTTTATTTCCAAAACAAAAGAAGTCCTGAGTTTGCTTAATGGATCCCCGAACATGTAAATTTGAACCAAGATGAGCATTAGGAAAATTGGAGGTAACCCCAGAAGTCATCGTAACCTCTTCACTCACCCTCTTTGATTTTTGTTTTATAACTGTCTTTTGTCATTTGCTGATTCACCTTTGTGGTTAAAGAATTCCTTGAAGCGCCTTATGGCCATATTTAGGGCCAGGGGTGAGCAACAGATTCTCTTCTAGAATTTGTAGTCTGATAAATGCTACAAATTTACAACTGGACGACCTCCCCTTTAGAAATACCCTTAAACATGGTGTTCAACTCGATTACGTGTCATGCAACTTCAGTGCAATGGTGAATATGAATCCTTCTTGCAACTTACAGTATGCCATTGTAGGTTCTGATCTTACTTGTTTCGAAAATGGTACTAACTTTGAAAGTGTTTACTTTGTTTTAAATTGAACATATATTCATGGCATGGTTGCCAAAGTTCCCCTTGCATTAAAATCTGAATTGCAATGTTCCATAAAAATACCCCATAAGTACAAAGGATGAGATTTTCATCCTGATGATGACCACCTCGAGGATTATGTTGGGGCATTAGAAGCATTAGGCAACCGCGTTGATGCTGATGATGAGGCTCGTCAGAGTGCTCCAGTACCAAGGCTTGTCCCTCCTACTACATCTTTAGGTCATGACACAAGTTTGGCATGCACCATTCCCTCGGAGTCCTAGCAACCCAGAATCCTACCACTCAAGGTTCATCTTCTTCAAATGTAGTCTCCTTTGCTTCCATTGTTTCTTAAAGGCTGGCTCTACGAAGGGGCAAGAGGACAAGATGAACTACTCTCTCTCTCTCTCACAGATGTAAAAGAAGCTTTTTAAAGCTTGAAATGAAAAGATATATTCTCATCTCACAACTAAGAGGATTCGTCATTGTGATTTAAGAATCTAAAACAATATGACATCATAAATATAAGATTTTAAATGAAATATATATTCTCACAACTAATAGGGATGGATTACACAATAGGACTTAATAAAACAGTGGGTCACTCTAGACTATGCTTAGTTCAAATTAAGAATAAAAAATAATGGAACTTTGTGCTATGTGAAAAGGGATTGGATTTTACCATCATGGAACTTATGATTCGTAAATAATGGGAACTTGGGACAATGGCAGTTTCTAACCTGGTATTACCGTTAATGAAAGTAGATCCCGCAAACATGGAACCCAAGATTTTAATGTACCAAAACCTTGGATCATTGTTGATGGGAGCGGGGATCTATTTCGAAATGGAACTGGATTCCATTGATGGATGGAACGTGGTCCCCTTTTTTTGGGAGTGAGATCCCAAAATCGAAAAACCGGCGTCCCTACAAGATCCGTTGTAGGAACCGTGGGATCGAGGTTCCAGAGCGGGATCGTCACCCTTCCCACAAGGTTCCCTTAACTATGCTTTAGGACTTGAAACAGTCAAATCTTCTTGTCATTGAACTTGTTGTATTTTCCCACAGGATTCCTATCTTTGCATAGAAAATTAATCACCTAATCGCCTACCTGAAACCCTTTTAATCGCCTATGTTTATCTATAGCTTCCTTATACTTGGTAGTGGCAATCTCCAAATTAGCTCAAACCTAGTTATGGACATCCTTCATGTGCTTGATCATATTGTTGGCATCTAAGTGTCCTTCCCCATTAGCTGGTAGAGGAGTCAAATCCACCATATGGGTAGGATTCCGCCCATATACGACATCAAATGGATTATTTTCAGATGACCTACGGCAGGAACTGTTGTAAGAGAAGTCGGCTTGTGGCAGAGCCACATCTCATTGTCTTTTCTTGTCACTGTCTATGCTCCGAAGTAGGCTACCAAGGGTTCGATTGACCACCTCAGCTTGACCATCAGTATGTAGATGATAAGCACTGCTAAACTGTAGCTTTGTACTCATCTTGCGTCATAAAGTTCCCTATAAGTGGCTTAGAAATTTGGTATCTCGATTTGATGTAATCATTTCGGGAATCCTATGAAGTCTTACCACCTCTCGAAAGTATAAGTTGGCCACGAGTTGCATCTAGAGTCTTCTTGCAAGCGATGAAGTGCGCCAACTTTGAAAACCTATCAACCAGAATAAATATAGAGTTCATACCTCGTTGAGTCTACGGAAGACCCATCACGAAATCCATGCTAACGTCTTCCCATGGTGCATTGGGAATGGGAAGTGGAGAATATAAACCTGAGTTCTAACGCTTCCTTTTTACAACTTGACACACTTTGCACCTCTCCACATGCTTAGATACATCTTGCTTAAGTTTGGACCAATAGTACTTAGACTCCACCAATGCAATGGTTTTGTCTCGCCCAAAGTGTCTCCCATGGCCCCCACCATGTAACTCTGAAATAAGGACCTTGCCAAGAGAACCGACAGGAATGCATAATTGATTCCCTGTGAAGAGAAACCCATCTTGTACCAGTAGTCTCCTGCAACTCCACCTTAGCACTCACCGCAATCTGTCCACAATTGTCATCATCAGCATACAAGTCACGCAGACACTCAATCCCTGTCACCATAGCAGCCATAATGGTCAAAAGTGACGCTCTCGACTCTAGGCATCTGCAACTTTATTCTGACTCCCAGGCTGGTGACGAATCACGAAGGTAAACTCCTGATAATATGCTACTCACCTAGCATGTTAGTTGTTCAGCTTATGATGCCCATTAATATACTCCAGTGCCTCATGATCTCAAAATAAAAGAAACTCCCACTGAATAAGATAATGACACCAGTGTTTTAAAGCCTGAATGATTGCATGAAATTCCACGTCATAGGTAATATACCGTCAGCATGTATCATTCAGCTTCTCTCTGAAATATGCGATTGGTCTGCCCTCCTGACTCAAAACAGCCCCATTACCAACATGCAATGCATCACACTCTAGCTGAAACATCTTATTAAAGTCTGGCAATGCCAGCACGGGTGCTTCAGTCATGGTTTGCTTAATCCTTTCAATGCTCTTTTCTGCTCTGTAGTCCATCTGAAAGAGCCCTTCTTCAAACAGTCAGTAAGTGGTGCTATGATGGTGCTGAATCCTCTAATGAACATTGATAAAAAATGGCCAGCCCATGGAAACTACGTACGTCATGTCCTGATGTCGGGTTTGGCCATTCTCTTGTCGCTGCCACCTTTCTCTCATCCACCTTGATTCCCTTAGTGGAAACCACGACACCCAAGAAAATTAAACTGCTGATCATGAATTCACACTTGTTCTAATTTGCATACAACTGCTCATCTTGTAACAACTCCAACACAAGTCTTAGATGGTCCATATGCCTCCTTTCACTACTGCTGTATTTGAGGATATCATCAAAGTATACCACCACAAACTTTTCTATATATGGCATAAAGACTTGGTTCATGTGCCTCATAATGGTGCTAGGTGCGTTTGATAACCTAAATGGCATAACCAACCACTCATACAATCTCTCTTGTGTCTTAAATGTTGTCTTCCATTCATCACCCGACCTGTTTCTGATTTGATGGAAACTACTTCTCAAGTCTATTTTAGAGAAAATCGTGGCCCCCACCAACATGTCTGTCTTCCATTCATCACCCGACCTGTTTCTGATTTGATGGAAACCACTTCTCAAGTCTATTTTAGAGAAAATCGTGGCCCCCACCAACATGTCTAACCTATCATCTAGACGCAGTATTGGAAAGCGGTATTTTATGGTGATCTTCATACAATCTCCATCGTGTCGTAAATGTAGTCTTCCGTTCATCACCCGGCCTGATTCTGGTTTGATGGAAACAACTTCTCGAGTGTATTTTAGAGAAAATCGTGTCCCCCACCAACATGTCTTAACATATCATCCAGGTGCAGTATCGAAAAGTGGTATTTTATGGTGATTTTATTAATTGCCCTATTGTCCACACATGCACCAAGAACCGTTTTTCTTGGGTTTCAACAATGTTGGCATTGCGCATGGGCTCATACTCTCCCTGATAAACCCCTTTTGTAGCAACTCTGTAACTTGCCTCTTTAACTCCTCATGCTCCTTAGGATTCATTCTATAGGTTGCTTTATTTGGGAGGCTAGAACCAGGTATGAGGTCAATGCGATGTTGGATGTCTCACATGGGAGGTAATCTCTTTGGAAGATCATCCGATATGGCATCATTGAACTCCCTCATCAATGGCTCTAGCTTAGGAGAAATGGCACTGATGGGCTTTTCTTCACTAGCACCACAGCAAACAACACACCCAACTCACCCAAATCCCTCATGAACTCCGTCAAAGATAAGAGATTAGTGTTTTTGAAGCACTTTCCATCTTAGAGGGTCCTAGAATCACTTTAACTGATCTTTGACAAAGGAATAAGTGTTTCTGAAACCATTACGAGTGGTACGCCTGTCATAGCCATGGTCTCCCCAACAACAAATGGCAGGTGTCCATAGGCACTACATCTCCCCATATTTCATCTTTGTATGTTTCTCCAATAGAAAAAGAAACAAGCCATCTGTTAGAAACAGTTACCTCAGTGCCCTTCTTGAACTATGCACAATTTTATAAGGATTATGATGGTTTTCCGTCTTGAGCTTAAGCTTGTCAACCATCTCTTGAGAAACTATGTTTTTGCAACTCCCTCGATTAGATTATTACACCTTTCCATATGCAGTACAACGTGTATGAAATATGTTCGTGCACAGCCAATCATTTTTCTCCACAACCCGAGGCGTAATCATACTGCACCGGATCACCATGCCTCCCCATGATCGCTATAAGTCGTTTTTGCGTCCTCTTCAACAATGACTCATTGTATACGAGATCACCTTCAAAAGAATGCTTCTTGTCCCCATCATAAAACTCCTCAGAAAGGTTAACAAACTTGCGATTTGGGCACTGTGATGAGACATACCCAATCCCCGAACACTCGTAGCACTTGATGTAGCTACCAAAACTCCTTTTGGATGTTCCGACTCCTAAAGCAAATCCCTTTTTGGTCCAGGACATCTTGTTGGTTGGCTGTTCTGGCTGTGCAAGATGTCAAACGGACCAGCACCAATCACTGCCTTTTCTTCCAAAATATCACCACGGGCTGCTGCCCTATTTCCCTGATCACTTGCACTTGCATCCCATTTGTTCGAGGGTCATATTTTTTGAGTTTCAACCCTCTTCGCAAGGTTATAGACCTCATCAAAGGTCCAATACCGCTGCAAAACTACCACATCTTGAATTACTTGGTGCAGTCCATTCACGTACCTGGCTATGGACTGCTCCTCCTGGTTGATCATATCACTACGACAGTCAAAAGATGAAACCCATATGTGTATTCATCCACGTACCTATTTCCGGGCACAACACATACATCTTTTGATACAAAGACTGCAAATAATTTTCAGATAGGTACTTCTCCTTTAATTTCTTTTTCATATTCTCCCAAGTGTTAAATTTGGGCTTTCCCATTCTCTCTCGCCTTGCTCTCAGCTGGTCCCACCATACCAAAGCACCTTTCTTCAATTTAATCGCAATAATCTTTAACTTTTTTATTCTCTGACACATCCTCGTAATCAAATACCCTCTCTACTGTATTTAACGAGTCTATAAAGTCACCAGGCTGCGACTTTCCTTCAAAATCAGGAATATCTACGTTTAGACTTGTGGAATTTGAGTGTCACTCATACCTCCAATCGTATACCTCTTCACTCAAGTCATCTCACGGAGCACGATAGTGAAAAGGGTTGTACGCAATATCATCTTGGACAGACAAAACTTCATCTCGCCCACAATAGATGCCTGCAAGCTGCCTTGCAAATTCGTGAACTTGTTGGCTCAAATACTCTTATCTCCTGATTCTGCTCAGCACGAGATGGATCCATATGAATACCCTTGCCTCGACCTGTTCTTACTACCATAGGTTCACTGAATTCACAAACCATAGGCAGAGAACCAACAAAACCTAGCTGAAACTAGCAGTTCTATGCTGATATAGTGAAACTTGGTCTAAAATCAAAAAACCCTAGACTTGTTGTTCATCCCTTTGTTCATCCCTAGCTTTGCTGTTGAAGAAAACTGAGGCTCAAATACCAATTTGATGCAGGAAAATGAAGAGAAGAGGCAAAAAGACAGTTCAATAACCATCAAAACATGCTAGATGTGAGTGGATCTTGCTTTCCTTGCACAAAAGAGTGACCCTAAAACCCTAGATTTATGTAGCATTTAGATGCTGAGTATGCTGCAATAGTTTTGCAATAGTTTCACAATAAAGCAACTATCTAGTTTGCTGAAAGAAGACAATTAATATAGTGGAGCATTGTTTGTCTCCCACATAAATTATCATCATCAGAGCCTTTTCCCAACTAATTGTGGTCGGCTACACGAATCCTAATTATTCTGGATTCATAGAAAGTTTTGGCAAATTTTTATATTGGCTACCTACCTAACACAACCCACTCTTTTACACGTGTTTGGGATAGGTTAAGGGAAAGTTTAAGGTCCACATAAATATTGAACTTAATAATGGCTAATATCGAACTAAATAATGGCAACAATGGTGGGGGCTAACGTGCTCTCGATGGTATTGTGTGAGTCCATTTCTTGTTGGTAAAAAGAAATTCTTTGGTATTGTATTTGGTTTCATTGATGTTGGTTTTCTTTTTCGTAGTAAAGCGGATTTCCCCCGTGATTTTCTTCGTTATTTCATGAAATCAGCAGTTTGCTTACAGAAGATGTAATTTTTAGTTGAGTCTCCGGTTGGATTGATTTCAAGCCATTTCCATTGTCTTTTCAAGGAGCTATAACTACTATTCCTATTGATTATTATTTTATTTTATTTTTGTTCTTATTCTGGTGTTTTCTACTTCAGGTATTGACCAAAATGGCTGGTTATCAAATTCTTTTTGTTCTAGGTTTCCTATTTGTAATTAAATTCTGTTTTATTGTTTTTTGCCTTGTAGAATTTGAAGTCTTCATTAATATTGCATTGCTTGTACTCCAGTTAAGAGAGGATTAGGAGTCAAGAGCTCTAGTAAATACATGTAAAGTCCTATGGCCATATTCATCTATGGGTGTAATAAAATTCGCTTTTGCAAGCTTTCTGTGGTATTGATTCCTTCACTGAGGTGCTGATCCTCAAGACTCATTCGTTGCGCCAATTCCACAAGAAACCTAATCTTTGTAAGATGCCACTTCCATACTATTTTAGGTTATCCTTCTTGTTTTGGTATAGTGTTGATGCTATACAAGTATAGGCCCTCTCTCTCTTTTCTTCTTTATCTTTTATTTACATCTCCCGTTCGCCTTTATTGTAAGCCATTCTCCAACCCTTGATCAACCACACCGTACCATGGAGTCACCCACCCGCAAACCACCTTTTCTCCTTCAATGCATAAATCTAGCCACACAGTCTTACAAGTTTAACTGTAGTTGCATTAATCATACTGATCAAAAATGGAAACTTGGACCCATCAGCCTGGTGCACCAAACCATGGATTGCATTGTTATGAAGAGACGGGGTTCCTAGTTCTGAATATGTTCAAACATGTTACTGAATTAATCCCTTTTTTTGGAGAGCTAAAGTATATATCTTAATGGATACGACCATTAGAAATCTGTGGTCATAAGGGTCATTGTTGTCAAATCGCTATGTTGCAAGGTGGTGAACAGAGCGAGATTCCCTACCAAAGTCCTGTCATATCCTGATGGGTTACTCTCTCTCCCTTGTGTTGAACCCTTCAATTGGATGGTGAACCCTCAGAATCACAGATTTCCCTTAATTAACTTATTGTCAACCAGACTAGTTACACTCCACATATCTGGTTCTGCCTTAGACTCTTAATTCAGCCTTAAGGACCACCATCTACAACCATTCAAAGAAGACTCCCAAGGAGACGTTATGGTGCCATATAAGGTATGTTGTTCCACTTGAAAAGTTTGGCATACTGCTTATGAGCTAATTGCCGTTCCTTTCGATTAGAGTCAACATATAAAGAGCTTACATTCATGACAACACCAACTAGTGGGTGTTCGGGGATCTGATTACTAGGTTATAGTTTTACTTATAATGGTTTTTCTGATTGGAATGGTGTGCCAACTCAGGGAAGACTCACATAAGAACAACTTTGAATTTTGTTTGTTGAATACTGCAGTATGTGCAAGCGACTATACAGGAATAATGCATGAAAATGGGGAAGAATTTGAAGTTGCAGCCTTGCAGGCATTACAGTTGCTAATTGTGGAAATCAGCTTGACTACTCTTGTGCTGATTTCACTTGAGATCAAGTGTCATTTCGTTCTGGACCTATTATTCGTCGTACATGTAATAACAACCAAAGATAATATTGGGCTGCAACTATGAAGGTGCACAAATGTAGGCATAATATGGAAATACTGTGATTCTCAATGTCTGGTGGCAAATCTTTTGATCTATGAGAGTAAAAAATATTGGAATGTGGCATGAGGTTGCAGTCATGCACAAGAAGATGCCCATACAGTTGGCGGAGATGCTATCAATAGGCAAGAAGAGGACAGCAAAAATCTCTGGCTCATGAGACTCAACTTGATATGTTTGGCAGAAGTAATTCCCTAAGTGTCTTCTTCGGCAAAAAATGGGATTGATTTAGTCAGTTTGATTCAGCCCTCTGCCTTCTAACTTGGGAATGAAAGCTACACTATGAAAGCCAAACTGTTCAGGCTTTCAACTGACTCAAGCAACCTATGTATTTTTTATTGCCTAGATGGAACTAGCATGGTTCCATTTGGATCAAAATCATATCAAATTAGGCAGTCCATTGGGGTCTAGTCTATATAATGTTCTTGTTGTTAAATGCCCTTTACAGATTTACTGAGTTTTGTTCTGCTTATTAATGATGTGATTATGCAATTTTTACTAGAATGATGTGCTTATCATGATTTGTGACCCTATAATTACAGAATTAAGAATGCCTCATGATCTTCTATAATTACTAGATACTAAAGCTCTGAATGCAGTTAATTTATAGAAAAAAATCTCGTATGGTAGTTAGCTTTAGTTTCTTTCTGTTAAGATTTGCTTAAATTAAACAATTTGATCTCCAAAATAGTCTGATATCAAGATCTTTGGAAGCCTGTTGATCAGCAGTTAGTATTTTTTGCCATTTTCAATTCCAATTACAAGATGCTTGATTCATGGTCAACATGTTTATAAATCTGTGAAGGAATATGGAAAGTACCATATTATAGAATCTATAGATCTAAACTTCTATGAAATAGAAAAAGTAATGACATATTTAAAAATAAAAAAATAAAAAAAGTAATTTGGGTGGTTTTGTCCTTGAACTGCCGACAGTTGGGACTGTGGTTGATCTTGTGGTGGAAGCCTATTCATATCCTGGTCGTCCTATCGAAAGTTTTTTTTGCAGGTTTGCTTCCATACTATAAAATATTTATTTTATGTTTCTGACTTGGTTGACAAAATGGAGTTCTGGAATGTGCAAAATCATCTCATTTCAACACTGCCTTTATGCAGGTGTATCGTTGTTTGCTGCCTTTGGATTCCTTCTCTATGGTGGGAGGTGAGTACTGAATCCTTCATTCTCCCTATTGGTTTTTGTAACATGTTGACGTTTGGAACATGTCTGTGTGATCACATACACCTAGGCACTGCATCAGATATACCATTCTACATCAATGATTTTTGGATGCTGAAAATGTTTGTTCTATCTATGAACATAGTTCTACACTTCTACACAAAGGTGCAGCAGAACATCCTTGAATGCACACTGCCGCACACGTTTATAGGTGCTAACGAAAATGAATTGTTTGCTTGCACATGGCTGTATTTGTCTTAACATATGTTTGTTAAAACATAATGCCAGGCTCTTCCTTATGTTAGAAAGGTTTCCTGTGGAATCCAAGGGAAGGCGCAAAAAGCTACAAGAGGTATGTCAGGGAACAGTATGATCAGCTTTTACTATAAATTTCTTGAAGCTGTACTATATATTGGAATAGGTTTGCACAAGGTTTGCACATCTATCATCCATGACTCAAGCAGCTGAAGAATGAACAGTAATTCCATCTACTCATATAAGACCAACACACTAAATTTTGATTTTTGTTATAAAGAGCTTAACTAATAGATATTCTTATGATGCCTAACAAGATGAACTCCTTTTCCCTTGTGATTTTGAGATTATATTCCCGCACCTAGGTTCTGAATTCAGGTTCCAAGCTCATGAATCAAGAAAAGAAAAAAGGGAAATTTATCAAAGAGCCTCCAAGAGATGAACTATTTAAAGTTTTACCCATTTCTACTGATATATTTTCAAAGTTCCTATCAAGGACATTAACCTTGAATTGTAATTGTTGAGATTTTAGGGGCGGTTTGATAAATGGGGAGAATGTTAAATAGTTGACATATTAGGTGCATTTTGATAAATTTCCTAAAAAACAATAATCCCTAGCAATCTTAGATAAATTTATACTGGAATCTGGCCGCCAAAAAATACGTAACCCTTTTAATGTTGGTGTCTTGTATAAAATGTAAACTGTGCTTGGATAATGTCTGGTTACGTATTTACAGTTCACTTGATTTACAAAGTGAACAGTGTTGAGAGAATTGGTTGGTAGTTGAGACATGGGATTTGTTGGAGGACTGGAGCAACCTAGTTCGAGTATAGCTTTCTGTGACCTTGAGACAATGCCCTCTAAATGCAGAAAGCTTAATTCTGGGTGCAATGAAGAGATTCTAGGGGACTGGTAAGATGGGACGGGCAGTAGGGATGAATTGGGGGATGATATTCCTTGTGAATGTGTGATTTACTTCTAGAATGTCGCTGCTCTCTGATGATGTTACATGAGAGGCATTTCTTAGTCTCGCATGTTTCAGAGGGTAACTTGCTTTAATGTTGATGGGTTTTTATTGATGAATGATTCTATAGGACCTCTCAATGTGTTTATAAGATGACTCCATATCATTTTATGGAAGCTGATAAGGTAATAAGTTTGATGAGCGATTGGGTCTTTTGGCTAATGGAGTGTGTATGAAGTCCTAGATTTCCTAAATTGCAATTTATTTTGCTAAAAATCTCTATAAAAAGTTAAGGGAAAAGGGGAAAATGCACTGTTAAGCTAACATGTCACTCAGGCTATATGGAGTTTTCTTCCCCTAAATTAAGAAAGAAAAAAAAAAAGGAAAGATAGGAAAGAAGAAGAAGCTATTTGAAAGTCTTAAGTAACTTTGTGATAAATGAGAACCAAAATGAAGAGCCAGTGAATAAGATAGAGATCAATAGCATGAGGATGATAATTACCATATAGGATTCAAGATGAACAGGTCTGTTGATGAACTCGTGCAAATTCAATTGTCACCAACACATGCCGTGTGTAGTCAACTAACTGGGATTTAAACAAGTCCCCCAACTAGCTACTGGTATCCTGTAGTTTTCTAGAAAGTGATTCCGCTTGCCACTCAATGCTTAAATTTAAGGTCCATGTTTGTTGATTCTCTTCTGATTAGTGAGGTCAGCACTTAGATTTGTCCTCAAATTTCAATGTGACACGCGCACCACCTTTCCTACAGCATTTTATACATGCTCTGACAGAATCAGATGTCAACTAGCTTATCTGTGGGTTTCCTGAATTCCAATATGGAATCAGAAATTTTTATTTAATCTCTTGAAAAGCATACTGAATTATCTGGGGTCGAACTTAAATGTGTTTCTTTTGATTTTCTTACGCAGGTTGGCTATGTGACTACCATATGTTTCACTTGCTTTTTAGTGAGATGTGTGATGGTGAGTTGTCTTTTTCTTCTTCCTTTTTCTAGGTGCCATCCGTTACTCCATTAAATCTTTCCATCCGTTACTCCATTAAATCTTTCTCAGTTCTTGCGGTTTCCAGTATCGTTCATCTAATCTTGGCTTCTTGTTTGCCTTGATAGATGTAATTTTTATATGAAATAGCCTATTTTTTGGACTAGTACCCCCATGTGGGTGGTATCTACTCCCCCCTTTGTATCTTCTCTCTTCTTTTTAATATAGAACAGTTAACTGTTTTAAAAAATAAAAAACACCATATGTTTCACTTGCTTCTTAGTGAGGTGTGGTGGTGAGTTGTCTTTTTGTTCTTCTTTTTTTTGGGTTCCATTCGTTACTCCATTAAATATCATGTTAAGTTTTTAAATCTTTCTGAGTTCTTGTGGTTTTCATTGTTATTAATCTAATCTTGGCTTCTTGTTTGCCTTGATAGATGTAACTTTTATATGAAATAGCCTATTATTTGGACTGGTACCCCCGTGTGGGTGGTGTCTACTCCCCCCCCACCCCTTGTATCTTCCTTCTTCTTTTTAGTATAGAACAGTTTAACAGTTTCAAAAAAAAAACTTTTCTAAGAAATGTTATCTCTAGCTATGTAGTGTAATATCTGATTTTTGCTAATTGGTATTTTGATCTGTTTGAGCTCTGCTTGATTCCCAACTATGTTCGTGTGTGCTATAAGAGGACTGAATCACATCACTAATTCATATTTTTCAATTGGTTTGGAAATAAATAAAGGAGAAGGAAACAATGGATAGACCTGCCCTTTGTTTTCTTTGTGCAGCTTTTTATTTTTAAGTGTTACAATAGCAGCATCTCATTATGACTACAATGCACTGAATCATTGTAATGCTATTTAACATGTGACAGATGTTCTTTTGTGCCTTCGACAAAGCTGCAAATCTTGATGTTCTCAACCATCCAGTTCTGAACTTCTTATACTACGTGGTATTTCCCACCACTTTCTCTGCTGAATTTTAGTTGAATTTTGATTTCTTCACATAGTCATGGCTGAAATGTATTTTTAATCTCCCACCAAATTTTTCTGGGGTTCTTAAAAACTGGACCAAAAATCACCTAAAATTGGGGAAACATAAGATTTTTTTTCCTTTCTCAATCCATTCTTTCAAAGTGATCTAAAATTCTGGTTTTCAACTATTTTTATGGTCCCTTGTTCAACTTCTTTCTTGGATTAGACCAACTCTTTGCCTTTGGATTAAATTTCAATCTGAGATTTGAGGGTTTTTTTTTTTTTAGTTGGTGGAAATTATACCATCAGTTCTCGTTCTTTTCATCCTGAGGAAGCTACCTCCAAAGCGTGGGATCACACAATACCAGCCAATCCGTTAAAAAGGGGTGAAATGAGAGGCTTATTCAGGTATCATATGACCTCCTAATTGGAGAGTTGGATCACTGCTCCAACCAACAAAACGAGAGTCTAGAGAGACCAATTGGATGGTATGGTTCCTGTAATTTCTCATGGTGGTGAGGGGTTGGATTTTTGTGTATCTGTAATTACTTGTAGCGTTGTGAATGTCGAATTGTGGTGGACTTGAAAGCAAATATTTGTGTTTCTTGGCTTCGGAAATCTGTTGTAATCTTTGGAGAATCGAGGCATGGTTTCCTGATGTGTAGAGAGAGAATTGAGGTGAAATTTGTAAGTTGCCATTTGTAGTTATGGGAAATTTATGTAAATGGCCCTGGTCTTTGAAGAGGGGTTTGGGGATCTCTTAAAAGGGAAGAACAACTGCAGTGTGAGTAATTGCAGACACAGGATTTTTAATTTGAGCCATCATTTGGTGGAGTATTTTAATGATCTTTTTTAGATCGTCTTTGGTATTGTTATTTCTGAATCATCTAGTAACTACGACCTCGCAAATGTCAGTATTTTAAAGTTCAAACTCCTCGCCAGGAGCTGAGCCCAGAGCTCCAGTCCTACGGGGAAGTACTAATTGGGCTGGCAATTTTTAGAAAGTGTAGAAAAAGGGAAGACTCGGGCGATTCTGACGTTTTTGGCCTGCAATTGCCTAGCGCCTGATCCGTCCTACCTGGAGGCCCGAGTCTGAGTCAGACTGGCAATTTTTTTGGACATTTGAAAATCTACAGAAAATGTTGTGCATTACTTTGCTAGGTCCCGGTAAATCTATATGATGTGTATTTCTGTCCAGTAAACTATTCTTCTGTTTTTGCAGTTCTCTGTATCAGTTCTAGTTGTAAAGCTTAAAAATAAGTAATGATATCTTTTGTGGGGCAGCAGGACTCTTTGAGATTATACATGAATGAAAGCATGTTTACAACAAATGCGATGCGCCGAATTTCAAGTAATAATGCTAGGCACGAACAATTCCAAGAACAATTCTGAAGTTGACACAATTTGATGGGAAGTTAAACGGGTAGTCGGCTTGCAGGAAAAAGAGAATAAATGATAACACGATTATCCCAAAGCAAGTCAAGCAACAAAATCGTACCTCAAAAAATGAGACTAAATGATATACAGGTATTCCTAAGCAAGTCGAGCAATAAAATCGTACCTGAAGAATCATCTCTGCTCGGGCTTGTGCGTGTGGGCGTGTGTGTTTGAGAGAAAGAAGAAGATGGTGGTGTATGATTCCTTGATTTCTCATCAGCTACCAGTCGTTCTCTATGGAGAGAGAGAGATGTATCATTCTGATATTTCTCATTGAACAACCGATCAAGAGAGGAGGTTTTGTTTATGCACCTTTGCCTAATTTCTCATCGACTACCAGTAGAGAGAGAGACAGAGAGAGAGAGAGAGAGAGAGAGAGAGAGAGAGAGAGTAGTTAGTTATGTCTACTTCGTACTACTTACTCTATACTACTACCGTACCGTACGAACGTACGTACGGACGAGGACACGAACGTACGGTTACGTT